>JAPFQT010000205.1:0-85000 GCA_027627225.1 Congeria kusceri
TAATAAAGCATCTGTGCTAGCAACCCCCTATTTTCTGTAGAAACATATTTGAAATTGATGGGATTCAAACCCACGAATTTCTGAATGAGAGTCCGACGCGTTAACCACTAGGCTATAACAACTTATATACGTCATACGCGTGTAATAGTATGCATGTTGAAGATATGATAACTGGAGTGTAACCGACCGCTTTTGAGTGTATCTGTTCTGCGTCATTACCGGCAAACTGCGAATTCTATTTTATCCTTAGTATAATTATCATTCTTATTAGTAGTAGTGATGCATTACTATTATTATTATTATTATACTTATTATTATTATTATTGTTATTATTATTATTATTATTATTATTATTGCTGTTGTTGTTGTTGTTGTTGTTGCTGTTGTTGTTGTTCATACTTTCGCCTTTCGCGTAGGCAAATCTTACTGGTTTTGTATGTACATCATTCTATACACAGAAGTTGACTTCACTCGACGAACCTCTGTACTTACCGCATTATATCGTTATAATCCTGCTATGAAAGTTGTTTTGAAAAATGACTTTATTGACAACATTAATCAGTCCAATGTTAACTTAATACTGACAGAAAAACACACTCAACTAATAGGCAATATTTTGAATGTACCACGGAAGGAAACACACTCATTTACTGGTATCTAACCTTAATGCGATGTTAAATCAACCAATGTGAGCTAGGGGGCACTATACCGTTTATCGGGCTTCAGACTCGGTCTGGTGGGGTCTGGGTTCGAGCCGTCTTGCACACAATGATAATGTCAACACCTGAAAACAAATCAAACATCATTTCAATAATGTTGTGGCTTAGGCTTCACACAAATGTAGGGAAAAGAATTTTATATTATGCACACAGTTCCAGTATAATTTCAACAGGCATGATCAGCCACTTTTGGGGTTCAAATGTCACACGTTTTCGCGACCATTTCGGTGATTTTCAACATCAATGTGCAACTTTCCTGCAAATGCGAGCAACTCAAACACTGCATGCCTGTCTGCGTAACTTAACAGGTACCTGATTGCAACTGAGCAAACTGGGGGTCAACCCTTCAGATTTTCCAACAAATTCCAATGCATGTACGCCCGTTTAGAGCTAGGAATCCTCATGTACGAAAGTTATGTGTAAGGTGACTCACCACATACACTGGATTAACATATGTCATATTTTCGAATTAACTAAGCATGCAATTCAAAACTCCAGCCCTTAAATCTGATACTTACAACTTCTAAAACACTCAGAATGCTGCTCAATTTCACTGTAACCCTATTTATTAGAATGTTCTCCACTGCCAATTCGAATTTTTGGCTAAATCTGTAAAGTGCTATCCTATGTTGGAACGTATCGCATACCCATAAGGATTAGAGCGTGAGTACACAAGTCAGTCAGACCGGTGTAAACACAACGTGTATACATAGAGAATAACAGGTTACTGCCTGGTCTTGTGTAATATTTCAGGTGAGGCTTTGAATAATATAACGGCGTGGCATGCCGAGCCGTTATTTTATTCGTGCCAAACCTGATATATTAGACAAGACCAGGCAGTAACCAGTTTTTCTATTTATCATACCACATTTTTGGTAAAATATCACCAAACGAGCTGATTTTTATATATTTAAAAACTAAGGGCGGGGCTGATTTTGCTGAGCCGACTTTTTCACGTTCACGTACACTAGTTATGGATTTCTTAAAGTTGATTGAATAATACCTTATTATTAACATTTCGTAATCATATGTGAACTGTTTTCACTACGAATACACAGATAACACTCATGCTCATTCATAAATACTGAAAATGCGAACTGAAATGGATCCAACGATCAATTTCATCGGAGAACACACAACGCCGAATTGTTTGGAGACGCCATTTTGGAGTTGTGTATTGACATTTCCAAGAGCGTGTCAATATTGATAGTAATTGACTATAGTATGTTCAATTTTGGTAATAATGTTTTTGGTTCAACATAAACTGATGCTGTGTAGTGACTTTCAATGCATTTATTATGAATTTATTGAAATAAATGTGTATGAATGATTTATTGTGTTCTATATATGATGTAATATCACTACCAAAGTGCGGATTTATGTGAATATTCAAAACATAACGTTTTTGTGATTTATGATGATAAAAAATAATAAACTAAATACGTTCTTGGTATCAAAGTGTTTGATTTGTTGAATCTGATTCATTTTTACTGAAACTGTTGATTTTATAGTTGATTCCGAATAATATGACGTACCTCCAAACATTGACTTATGTAAACGCTAGTAACCTGATGCAAAAAATATATCAGACACCTTTGTATCTGGCCGATAGCAGCATAGTTGTGTGATAAATAGTCAACTTGTGACGGTCATAGTTCTAGACGGTCTGGCTTTGAAATTGAGATAAATGTAGTTGTGTTTTACAGAATATTAAGCTGATGTAAATGACTGTATTTAGTATGCACTGCATATTTAAATCAAAGCACTGAAAACACTAAAGCTATTTGCGTAACACTTGGCACAACAATAACGGGTGTGAAAACTAGATACAGTCATTTACAGCAGCTTAATATTCAGTACAAGTAAAATAAATCAGGACTGACAATATCGTGATATTTTTGGCTACACACATCATATATTAATGGCATTCCATCTCGTATACATTCTGGCACATACCTTTCATAACAAACACGCATTCTCTGGATATACATATATGTAGCGAAAAACGACCTTTATCAGTTTTATTTCCGATCACTCTCTGTAAAAGATAGTAGATTAATCCATCGGAGAGAAGAAGCTGTGGATTTAAATTAAAACAAAATTTAATTAGTAAATAACAACTTTATAAGAATGCTAAGACTGTGTTACAAGCGTTTAATCCGTATTAGCAGAAGTGGTGTGCGATAATGTTCTGTAATGTTTTAAAATACTTGAAGGTACTCACATAATTATATTGTATTTTTAGACTAGTCTTAAACTGTCTTATCTTTCAATTAATAAAGCATCTGTGCTAGCAACCCCCTATTTTCTGTAGAAACATATTTGAAATTGATGGGATTCAAACCCACGAATTTCTGAATGAGAGTCCGACGCGTTAACCACTAGGCTATAACAACTTATATACGTCATACGCGTGTAATAGTATGCATGTTGAAGATATGATAACTGGAGTGTAACCGACCGCTTTTGAGTGTATCTGTTCTGCGTCATTACCGGCAAACTGCGAATTCTATTTTATCCTTAGTATAATTATCATTCTTATTAGTAGTAGTGATGCATTACTATTATTATTATTATTATACTTATTATTATTATTATTGTTATTATTATTATTATTATTATTATTATTGCTGTTGTTGTTGTTGTTGTTGTTGCTGTTGTTGTTGTTCATACTTTCGCCTTTCGCGTAGGCAAATCTTACTGGTTTTGTATGTACATCATTCTATACACAGAAGTTGACTTCACTCGACGAACCTCTGTACTTAACCGCATTATATCGTTATAATCCTGCTATGAAAGTTGTTTTGAAAAATGACTTTATTGACAACATTAATCAGTCCAATGTTAACTTAATACTGACAGAAAAACACACTCAACTAATAGGCAATATTTTGAATGTACCACGGAAGGAAACACACTCATTTACTGGTATCTAACCTTAATGCGATGTTAAATCAACCAATGTGAGCTAGGGGGCACTATACCGTTTATCGGGCTTCAGACTCGGTCTGGTGGCGTCTGGGTTCGAGCCGTCTTGCACACAATGATAATGTCAACACCTGAAAACAAATCAAACATCATTTCAATAATGTTGTGGCTTAGGCTTCACACAAATGTAGGGAAAAGAATTTTATATTATGCACACAGTTCCAGTATAATTTCAACAGGCATGATCAGCCACTTTTGGGGTTCAAATGTCACACGTTTTCGCGACCATTTCGGTGATTTTCAACATCAATGTGCAACTTTCCTGCAAATGCGAGCAACTCAAACACTGCATGCCTGTCTGCGTAACTTAACAGGTACCTGATTGCAACTGAGCAAACTGGGGGTCAACCCTTCAGATTTTCCAACAAATTCCAATGCATGTACGCCCGTTTAGAGCTAGGAATCCTCATGTACGAAAGTTATGTGTAAGGTGACTCACCACATACACTGGATTAACATATGTCATATTTTCGAATTAACTAAGCATGCAATTCAAAACTCCAGCCCTTAAATCTGATACTTACAACTTCTAAAACACTCAGAATGCTGCTCAATTTCACTGTAACCCTATTTATTAGAATGTTCTCCACTGCCAATTCGAATTTTTGGCTAAATCTGTAAAGTGCTATCCTATGTTGGAACGTATCGCATACCCATAAGGATTAGAGCGTGAGTACACAAGTCAGTCAGACCGGTGTAAACACAACGTGTATACATAGAGAATAACAGGTTACTGCCTGGTCTTGTGTAATATTTCAGGTGAGGCTTTGAATAATATAACGGCGTGGCATGCCGAGCCGTTATTTTATTCGTGCCAAACCTGATATATTAGACAAGACCAGGCAGTAACCAGTTTTTCTATTTATCATACCACATTTTTGGTAAAATATCACCAAACGAGCTGATTTTTATATATTTAAAAACTAAGGGCGGGGCTGATTTTGCTGAGCCGACTTTTTCACGTTCACGTACACTAGTTATGGATTTCTTAAAGTTGATTGAATAATACCTTATTATTAACATTTCGTAATCATATGTGAACTGTTTTCACTACGAATACACAGATAACACTCATGCTCATTCATAAATACTGAAAATGCGAACTGAAATGGATCCAACGATCAATTTCATCGGAGAACACACAACGCCGAATTGTTTGGAGACGCCATTTTGGAGTTGTGTATTGACATTTCCAAGAGCGTGTCAATATTGATAGTATTTGACTATAGTATGTTCAATTTTGGTAATAATGTTTTTGGTTCAACATAAACTGATGCTGTGTAGTGACTTTCAATGCATTTATTATGAATTTATTGAAATAAATGTGTATGAATGATTTATTGTGTTCTATATATGATGTAATATCACTACCAAAGTGCGGATTTATGTGAATATTCAAAACATAACGTTTTTGTGATTTATGATGATAAAAAATAATAAACTAAATACGTTCTTGGTATCAAAGTGTTTGATTTGTTGAATCTGATTCATTTTTACTGAAACTGTTGATTTTATAGTTGATTCCGAATAATATGACGTACCTCCAAACATTGACTTATGTAAACGCTAGTAACCTGATGCAAAAAATATATCAGACACCTTTGTATCTGGCCGATAGCAGCATAGTTGTGTGATAAATAGTCAACTTGTGACGGTCATAGTTCTAGACGGTCTGGCTTTGAAATTGAGATAAATGTAGTTGTGTTTTACAGAATATTAAGCTGATGTAAATGACTGTATTTAGTATGCACTGCATATTTAAATCAAAGCACTGAAAACACTAAAGCTATTTGCGTAACACTTGGCACAACAATAACGGGTGTGAAAACTAGATACAGTCATTTACAGCAGCTTAATATTCAGTACAAGTAAAATAAATCAGGACTGACAATATCGTGATATTTTTGGCTACACACATCATATATTAATGGCATTCCATCTCGTATACATTCTGGCACATACCTTTCATAACAAACACGCATTCTCTGGATATACATATATGTAGCGAAAAACGACCTTTATCAGTTTTATTTCCGATCACTCTCTGTAAAAGATAGTAGATTAATCCATCGGAGAGAAGAAGCTGTGGATTTAAATTAAAACAAAATTTAATTAGTAAATAACAACTTTATAAGAATGCTAAGACTGTGTTACAAGCGTTTAATCCGTATTAGCAGAAGTGGTGTGCGATAATGTTCTGTAATGTTTTAAAATACTTGAAGGTACTCACATAATTATATTGTATTTTTAGACTAGTCTTAAACTGTCTTATCTTTCAATTAATAAAGCATCTGTGCTAGCAACCCCCTATTTTCTGTAGAAACATATTTGAAATTGATGGGATTCAAACCCACGAATTTCTGAATGAGAGTCCGACGCGTTAACCACTAGGCTATAACAACTTATATACGTCATACGCGTGTAATAGTATGCATGTTGAAGATATGATAACTGGAGTGTAACCGACCGCTTTTGAGTGTATCTGTTCTGCGTCATTACCGGCAAACTGCGAATTCTATTTTATCCTTAGTATAATTATCATTCTTATTAGTAGTAGTGATGCATTACTATTATTATTATTATTATACTTATTATTATTATTATTGTTATTATTATTATTATTATTATTATTATTGCTGTTGTTGTTGTTGTTGTTGTTGCTGTTGTTGTTGTTCATACTTTCGCCTTTCGCGTAGGCAAATCTTACTGGTTTTGTATGTACATCATTCTATACACAGAAGTTGACTTCACTCGACGAACCTCTGTACTTAACCGCATTATATCGTTATAATCCTGCTATGAAAGTTGTTTTGAAAAATGACTTTATTGACAACATTAATCAGTCCAATGTTAACTTAATACTGACAGAAAAACACACTCAACTAATAGGCAATATTTTGAATGTACCACGGAAGGAAACACACTCATTTACTGGTATCTAACCTTAATGCGATGTTAAATCAACCAATGTGAGCTAGGGGGCACTATACCGTTTATCGGGCTTCAGACTCGGTCTGGTGGCGTCTGGGTTCGAGCCGTCTTGCACACAATGATAATGTCAACACCTGAAAACAAATCAAACATCATTTCAATAATGTTGTGGCTTAGGCTTCACACAAATGTAGGGAAAAGAATTTTATATTATGCACACAGTTCCAGTATAATTTCAACAGGCATGATCAGCCACTTTTGGGGTTCAAATGTCACACGTTTTCGCGACCATTTCGGTGATTTTCAACATCAATGTGCAACTTTCCTGCAAATGCGAGCAACTCAAACACTGCATGCCTGTCTGCGTAACTTAACAGGTACCTGATTGCAACTGAGCAAACTGGGGGTCAACCCTTCAGATTTTCCAACAAATTCCAATGCATGTACGCCCGTTTAGAGCTAGGAATCCTCATGTACGAAAGTTATGTGTAAGGTGACTCACCACATACACTGGATTAACATATGTCATATTTTCGAATTAACTAAGCATGCAATTCAAAACTCCAGCCCTTAAATCTGATACTTACAACTTCTAAAACACTCAGAATGCTGCTCAATTTCACTGTAACCCTATTTATTAGAATGTTCTCCACTGCCAATTCGAATTTTTGGCTAAATCTGTAAAGTGCTATCCTATGTTGGAACGTATCGCATACCCATAAGGATTAGAGCGTGAGTACACAAGTCAGTCAGACCGGTGTAAACACAACGTGTATACATAGAGAATAACAGGTTACTGCCTGGTCTTGTGTAATATTTCAGGTGAGGCTTTGAATAATATAACGGCGTGGCATGCCGAGCCCGTTATTTTATTCGTGCCAAACCTGATATATTAGACAAGACCAGGCAGTAACCAGTTTTTCTATTTATCATACCACATTTTTGGTAAAATATCACCAAACGAGCTGATTTTTATATATTTAAAAACTAAGGGCGGGGCTGATTTTGCTGAGCCGACTTTTTCACGTTCACGTACACTAGTTATGGATTTCTTAAAGTTGATTGAATAATACCTTATTATTAACATTTCGTAATCATATGTGAACTGTTTTCACTACGAATACACAGATAACACTCATGCTCATTCATAAATACTGAAAATGCGAACTGAAATGGATCCAACGATCAATTTCATCGGAGAACACACAACGCCGAATTGTTGGAGACGCCATTTTGGAGTTGTGTATTGACATTTCCAAGAGCGTGTCAATATTGATAGTATTTGACTATAGTATGTTCAATTTTGGTAATAATGTTTTTGGTTCAACATAAACTGATGCTGTGTAGTGACTTTCAATGCATTTATTATGAATTTATTGAAATAAATGTGTATGAATGATTTATTGTGTTCTATATATGATGTAATATCACTACCAAAGTGCGGATTTATGTGAATATTCAAAACATAACGTTTTTGTGATTTATGATGATAAAAAATAATAAACTAAATACGTTCTTGGTATCAAAGTGTTTGATTTGTTGAATCTGATTCATTTTTACTGAAACTGTTGATTTTATAGTTGATTCCGAATAATATGACGTACCTCCAAACATTGACTTATGTAAACGCTAGTAACCTGATGCAAAAAATATATCAGACACCTTTGTATCTGGCCGATAGCAGCATAGTTGTGTGATAAATAGTCAACTTGTGACGGTCATAGTTCTAGACGGTCTGGCTTTGAAATTGAGATAAATGTAGTTGTGTTTTACAGAATATTAAGCTGATGTAAATGACTGTATTTAGTATGCACTGCATATTTAAATCAAAGCACTGAAAACACTAAAGCTATTTGCGTAACACTTGGCACAACAATAACGGGTGTGAAAACTAGATACAGTCATTTACAGCAGCTTAATATTCAGTACAAGTAAAATAAATCAGGACTGACAATATCGTGATATTTTTGGCTACACACATCATATATTAATGGCATTCCATCTCGTATACATTCTGGCACATACCTTTCATAACAAACACGCATTCTCTGGATATACATATATGTAGCGAAAAACGACCTTTATCAGTTTTATTTCCGATCACTCTCTGTAAAAGATAGTAGATTAATCCATCGGAGAGAAGAAGCTGTGGATTTAAATTAAAACAAAATTTAATTAGTAAATAACAACTTTATAAGAATGCTAAGACTGTGTTACAAGCGTTTAATCCGTATTAGCAGAAGTGGTGTGCGATAATGTTCTGTAATGTTTTAAAATACTTGAAGGTACTCACATAATTATATTGTATTTTTAGACTAGTCTTAAACTGTCTTATCTTTCAATTAATAAAGCATCTGTGCTAGCAACCCCCTATTTTCTGTAGAAACATATTTGAAATTGATGGGATTCAAACCCACGAATTTCTGAATGAGAGTCCGACGCGTTAACCACTAGGCTATAACAACTTATATACGTCATACGCGTGTAATAGTATGCATGTTGAAGATATGATAACTGGAGTGTAACCGACCGCTTTTGAGTGTATCTGTTCTGCGTCATTACCGGCAAACTGCGAATTCTATTTTATCCTTAGTATAATTATCATTCTTATTAGTAGTAGTGATGCATTACTATTATTATTATTATTATACTTATTATTATTATTATTGTTATTATTATTATTATTATTATTATTATTGCTGTTGTTGTTGTTGTTGTTGTTGCTGTTGTTGTTGTTCATACTTTCGCCTTTCGCGTAGGCAAATCTTACTGGTTTTGTATGTACATCATTCTATACACAGAAGTTGACTTCACTCGACGAACCTCTGTACTTAACCGCATTATATCGTTATAATCCTGCTATGAAAGTTGTTTTGAAAAATGACTTTATTGACAACATTAATCAGTCCAATGTTAACTTAATACTGACAGAAAAACACACTCAACTAATAGGCAATATTTTGAATGTACCACGGAAGGAAACACACTCATTTACTGGTATCTAACCTTAATGCGATGTTAAATCAACCAATGTGAGCTAGGGGGCACTATACCGTTTATCGGGCTTCAGACTCGGTCTGGTGGGGTCTGGGTTCGAGCCGTCTTGCACACAATGATAATGTCAACACCTGAAAACAAATCAAACATCATTTCAATAATGTTGTGGCTTAGGCTTCACACAAATGTAGGGAAAAGAATTTTATATTATGCACACAGTTCCAGTATAATTTCAACAGGCATGATCAGCCACTTTTGGGGTTCAAATGTCACACGTTTTCGCGACCATTTCGGTGATTTTCAACATCAATGTGCAACTTTCCTGCAAATGCGAGCAACTCAAACACTGCATGCCTGTCTGCGTAACTTAACAGGTACCTGATTGCAACTGAGCAAACTGGGGGTCAACCCTTCAGATTTTCCAACAAATTCCAATGCATGTACGCCCGTTTAGAGCTAGGAATCCTCATGTACGAAAGTTATGTGTAAGGTGACTCACCACATACACTGGATTAACATATGTCATATTTTCGAATTAACTAAGCATGCAATTCAAAACTCCAGCCCTTAAATCTGATACTTACAACTTCTAAAACACTCAGAATGCTGCTCAATTTCACTGTAACCCTATTTATTAGAATGTTCTCCACTGCCAATTCGAATTTTTGGCTAAATCTGTAAAGTGCTATCCTATGTTGGAACGTATCGCATACCCATAAGGATTAGAGCGTGAGTACACAAGTCAGTCAGACCGGTGTAAACACAACGTGTATACATAGAGAATAACAGGTTACTGCCTGGTCTTGTGTAATATTTCAGGTGAGGCTTTGAATAATATAACGGCGTGGCATGCCGAGCCGTTATTTTATTCGTGCCAAACCTGATATATTAGACAAGACCAGGCAGTAACCAGTTTTTCTATTTATCATACCACATTTTTGGTAAAATATCACCAAACGAGCTGATTTTTATATATTTAAAAACTAAGGGCGGGGCTGATTTTGCTGAGCCGACTTTTTCACGTTCACGTACACTAGTTATGGATTTCTTAAAGTTGATTGAATAATACCTTATTATTAACATTTCGTAATCATATGTGAACTGTTTTCACTACGAATACACAGATAACACTCATGCTCATTCATAAATACTGAAAATGCGAACTGAAATGGATCCAACGATCAATTTCATCGGAGAACACACAACGCCGAATTGTTTGGAGACGCCATTTTGGAGTTGTGTATTGACATTTCCAAGAGCGTGTCAATATTGATAGTATTTGACTATAGTATGTTCAATTTTGGTAATAATGTTTTTGGTTCAACATAAACTGATGCTGTGTAGTGACTTTCAATGCATTTATTATGAATTTATTGAAATAAATGTGTATGAATGATTTATTGTGTTCTATATATGATGTAATATCACTACCAAAGTGCGGATTTATGTGAATATTCAAAACATAACGTTTTTGTGATTTATGATGATAAAAAATAATAAACTAAATACGTTCTTGGTATCAAAGTGTTTGATTTGTTGAATCTGATTCATTTTTACTGAAACTGTTGATTTTATAGTTGATTCCGAATAATATGACGTACCTCCAAACATTGACTTATGTAAACGCTAGTAACCTGATGCAAAAAATATATCAGACACCTTTGTATCTGGCCGATAGCAGCATAGTTGTGTGATAAATAGTCAACTTGTGACGGTCATAGTTCTAGACGGTCTGGCTTTGAAATTGAGATAAATGTAGTTGTGTTTTACAGAATATTAAGCTGATGTAAATGACTGTATTTAGTATGCACTGCATATTTAAATCAAAGCACTGAAAACACTAAAGCTATTTGCGTAACACTTGGCACAACAATAACGGGTGTGAAAACTAGATACAGTCATTTACAGCAGCTTAATATTCTGTACAAGTAAAATAAATCAGGACTGACAATATCGTGATATTTTTGGCTACACACATCATATATTAATGGCATTCCATCTCGTATACATTCTGGCACATACCTTTCATAACAAACACGCATTCTCTGGATATACATATATGTAGCGAAAAACGACCTTTATCAGTTTTATTTCCGATCACTCTCTGTAAAAGATAGTAGATTAATCCATCGGAGAGAAGAAGCTGTGGATTTAAATTAAAACAAAATTTAATTAGTAAATAACAACTTTATAAGAATGCTAAGACTGTGTTACAAGCGTTTAATCCGTATTAGCAGAAGTGGTGTGCGATAATGTTCTGTAATGTTTTAAAATACTTGAAGGTACTCACATAATTATATTGTATTTTTAGACTAGTCTTAAACTGTCTTATCTTTCAATTAATAAAGCATCTGTGCTAGCAACCCCCTATTTTCTGTAGAAACATATTTGAAATTGATGGGATTCAAACCCACGAATTTCTGAATGAGAGTCCGACGCGTTAACCACTAGGCTATAACAACTTATATACGTCATACGCGTGTAATAGTATGCATGTTGAAGATATGATAACTGGAGTGTAACCGACCGCTTTTGAGTGTATCTGTTCTGCGTCATTACCGGCAAACTGCGAATTCTATTTTATCCTTAGTATAATTATCATTCTTATTAGTAGTAGTGATGCATTACTATTATTATTATTATTATACTTATTATTATTATTATTGTTATTATTATTATTATTATTATTATTATTGCTGTTGTTGTTGTTGTTGTTGTTGCTGTTGTTGTTGTTCATACTTTCGCCTTTCGCGTAGGCAAATCTTACTGGTTTTGTATGTACATCATTCTATACACAGAAGTTGACTTCACTCGACGAACCTCTGTACTTAACCGCATTATATCGTTATAATCCTGCTATGAAAGTTGTTTTGAAAAATGACTTTATTGACAACATTAATCAGTCCAATGTTAACTTAATACTGACAGAAAAACACACTCAACTAATAGGCAATATTTTGAATGTACCACGGAAGGAAACACACTCATTTACTGGTATCTAACCTTAATGCGATGTTAAATCAACCAATGTGAGCTAGGGGGCACTATACCGTTTATCGGGCTTCAGACTCGGTCTGGTGGGGTCTGGGTTCGAGCCGTCTTGCACACAATGATAATGTCAACACCTGAAAACAAATCAAACATCATTTCAATAATGTTGTGGCTTAGGCTTCACACAAATGTAGGGAAAAGAATTTTATATTATGCACACAGTTCCAGTATAATTTCAACAGGCATGATCAGCCACTTTTGGGGTTCAAATGTCACACGTTTTCGCGACCATTTCGGTGATTTTCAACATCAATGTGCAACTTTCCTGCAAATGCGAGCAACTCAAACACTGCATGCCTGTCTGCGTAACTTAACAGGTACCTGATTGCAACTGCGCAAACTGGGGGTCAACCCTTCAGATTTTCCAACAAATTCCAATGCATGTACGCCCGTTTAGAGCTAGGAATCCTCATGTACGAAAGTTATGTGTAAGGTGACTCACCACATACACTGGATTAACATATGTCATATTTTCGAATTAACTAAGCATGCAATTCAAAACTCCAGCCCTTAAATCTGATACTTACAACTTCTAAAACACTCAGAATGCTGCTCAATTTCACTGTAACCCTATTTATTAGAATGTTCTCCACTGCCAATTCGAATTTTTGGCTAAATCTGTAAAGTGCTATCCTATGTTGGAACGTATCGCATACCCATAAGGATTAGAGCGTGAGTACACAAGTCAGTCAGACCGGTGTAAACACAACGTGTATACATAGAGAATAACAGGTTACTGCCTGGTCTTGTGTAATATTTCAGGTGAGGCTTTGAATAATATAACGGCGTGGCATGCCGAGCCGTTATTTTATTCGTGCCAAACCTGATATATTAGACAAGACCAGGCAGTAACCAGTTTTTCTATTTATCATACCACATTTTTGGTAAAATATCACCAAACGAGCTGATTTTTATATATTTAAAAACTAAGGGCGGGGCTGATTTTGCTGAGCCGACTTTTTCACGTTCACGTACACTAGTTATGGATTTCTTAAAGTTGATTGAATAATACCTTATTATTAACATTTCGTAATCATATGTGAACTGTTTTCACTACGAATACACAGATAACACTCATGCTCATTCATAAATACTGAAAATGCGAACTGAAATGGATCCAACGATCAATTTCATCGGAGAACACACAACGCCGAATTGTTTGGAGACGCCATTTTGGAGTTGTGTATTGACATTTCCAAGAGCGTGTCAATATTGATAGTATTTGACTATAGTATGTTCAATTTTGGTAATAATGTTTTTGGTTCAACATAAACTGATGCTGTGTAGTGACTTTCAATGCATTTATTATGAATTTATTGAAATAAATGTGTATGAATGATTTATTGTGTTCTATATATGATGTAATATCACTACCAAAGTGCGGATTTATGTGAATATTCAAAACATAACGTTTTTGTGATTTATGATGATAAAAAATAATAAACTAAATACGTTCTTGGTATCAAAGTGTTTGATTTGTTGAATCTGATTCATTTTTACTGAAACTGTTGATTTTATAGTTGATTCCGAATAATATGACGTACCTCCAAACATTGACTTATGTAAACGCTAGTAACCTGATGCAAAAAATATATCAGACACCTTTGTATCTGGCCGATAGCAGCATAGTTGTGTGATAAATAGTCAACTTGTGACGGTCATAGTTCTAGACGGTCTGGCTTTGAAATTGAGATAAATGTAGTTGTGTTTTACAGAATATTAAGCTGATGTAAATGACTGTATTTAGTATGCACTGCATATTTAAATCAAAGCACTGAAAACACTAAAGCTATTTGCGTAACACTTGGCACAACAATAACGGGTGTGAAAACTAGATACAGTCATTTACAGCAGCTTAATATTCAGTACAAGTAAAATAAATCAGGACTGACAATATCGTGATATTTTTGGCTACACACATCATATATTAATGGCATTCCATCTCGTATACATTCTGGCACATACCTTTCATAACAAACACGCATTCTCTGGATATACATATATGTAGCGAAAAACGACCTTTATCAGTTTTATTTCCGATCACTCTCTGTAAAAGATAGTAGATTAATCCATCGGAGAGAAGAAGCTGTGGATTTAAATTAAAACAAAATTTAATTAGTAAATAACAACTTTATAAGAATGCTAAGACTGTGTTACAAGCGTTTAATCCGTATTAGCAGAAGTGGTGTGCGATAATGTTCTGTAATGTTTTAAAATACTTGAAGGTACTCACATAATTATATTGTATTTTTAGACTAGTCTTAAACTGTCTTATCTTTCAATTAATAAAGCATCTGTGCTAGCAACCCCCTATTTTCTGTAGAAACATATTTGAAATTGATGGGATTCAAACCCACGAATTTCTGAATGAGAGTCCGACGCGTTAACCACTAGGCTATAACAACTTATATACGTCATACGCGTGTAATAGTATGCATGTTGAAGATATGATAACTGGAGTGTAACCGACCGCTTTTGAGTGTATCTGTTCTGCGTCATTACCGGCAAACTGCGAATTCTATTTTATCCTTAGTATAATTATCATTCTTATTAGTAGTAGTGATGCATTACTATTATTATTATTATTATACTTATTATTATTATTATTGTTATTATTATTATTATTATTATTATTATTGCTGTTGTTGTTGTTGTTGTTGTTGTTGCTGTTGTTGTTGTTCATACTTTCGCCTTTCGCGTAGGCAAATCTTACTGGTTTTGTATGTACATCATTCTATACACAGAAGTTGACTTCACTCGACGAACCTCTGTACTTAACCGCATTATATCGTTATAATCCTGCTATGAAAGTTGTTTTGAAAAATGACTTTATTGACAACATTAATCAGTCCAATGTTAACTTAATACTGACAGAAAAACACACTCAACTAATAGGCAATATTTTGAATGTACCACGGAAGGAAACACACTCATTTACTGGTATCTAACCTTAATGCGATGTTAAATCAACCAATGTGAGCTAGGGGGCACTATACCGTTTATCGGGCTTCAGACTCGGTCTGGTGGCGTCTGGGTTCGAGCCGTCTTGCACACAATGATAATGTCAACACCTGAAAACAAATCAAACATCATTTCAATAATGTTGTGGCTTAGGCTTCACACAAATGTAGGGAAAAGAATTTTATATTATGCACACAGTTCCAGTATAATTTCAACAGGCATGATCAGCCACTTTTGGGGTTCAAATGTCACACGTTTTCGCGACCATTTCGGTGATTTTCAACATCAATGTGCAACTTTCCTGCAAATGCGAGCAACTCAAACACTGCATGCCTGTCTGCGTAACTTAACAGGTACCTGATTGCAACTGAGCAAACTGGGGGTCAACCCTTCAGATTTTCCAACAAATTCCAATGCATGTACGCCCGTTTAGAGCTAGGAATCCTCATGTACGAAAGTTATGTGTAAGGTGACTCACCACATACACTGGATTAACATATGTCATATTTTCGAATTAACTAAGCATGCAATTCAAAACTCCAGCCCTTAAATCTGATACTTACAACTTCTAAAACACTCAGAATGCTGCTCAATTTCACTGTAACCCTATTTATTAGAATGTTCTCCACTGCCAATTCGAATTTTTGGCTAAATCTGTAAAGTGCTATCCTATGTTGGAACGTATCGCATACCCATAAGGATTAGAGCGTGAGTACACAAGTCAGTCAGACCGGTGTAAACACAACGTGTATACATAGAGAATAACAGGTTACTGCCTGGTCTTGTGTAATATTTCAGGTGAGGCTTTGAATAATATAACGGCGTGGCATGCCGAGCCGTTATTTTATTCGTGCCAAACCTGATATATTAGACAAGACCAGGCAGTAACCAGTTTTTCTATTTATCATACCACATTTTTGGTAAAATATCACCAAACGAGCTGATTTTTATATATTTAAAAACTAAGGGCGGGGCTGATTTTGCTGAGCCGACTTTTTCACGTTCACGTACACTAGTTATGGATTTCTTAAAGTTGATTGAATAATACCTTATTATTAACATTTCGTAATCATATGTGAACTGTTTTCACTACGAATACACAGATAACACTCATGCTCATTCATAAATACTGAAAATGCGAACTGAAATGGATCCAACGATCAATTTCATCGGAGAACACACAACGCCGAATTGTTTGGAGACGCCATTTTGGAGTTGTGTATTGACATTTCCAAGAGCGTGTCAATATTGATAGTATTTGACTATAGTATGTTCAATTTTGGTAATAATGTTTTTGGTTCAACATAAACTGATGCTGTGTAGTGACTTTCAATGCATTTATTATGAATTTATTGAAATAAATGTGTATGAATGATTTATTGTGTTCTATATATGATGTAATATCACTACCAAAGTGCGGATTTATGTGAATATTCAAAACATAACGTTTTTGTGATTTATGATGATAAAAAATAATAAACTAAATACGTTCTTGGTATCAAAGTGTTTGATTTGTTGAATCTGATTCATTTTTACTGAAACTGTTGATTTTATAGTTGATTCCGAATAATATGACGTACCTCCAAACATTGACTTATGTAAACGCTAGTAACCTGATGCAAAAAATATATCAGACACCTTTGTATCTGGCCGATAGCAGCATAGTTGTGTGATAAATAGTCAACTTGTGACGGTCATAGTTCTAGACGGTCTGGCTTTGAAATTGAGATAAATGTAGTTGCGAACAACTAAAATTGTGTAGCCAATGTGTACATTGAAAGCGTAAAAAAACAAACAACAAATACATTGCAATTGTAATGTGCCGAGGGTGTTTTAGCAAATGAACAAACACGATTATAGATGTTCTTATATCTACACTGTTTGCACTGTCTGTACTCGATTTTCTCGGGCTAATTTGTCATTTATTTAGTATATAATTAGTCATAACAATCTGTCAGTCCACCTAATTTAGCTATCATCAACCTCTGATAATCAGCCAATCTTCTTTTAAAGGCAATTTGAACTTGTCGCTGTTCCTGTTTTACAGAACATAATGGTCGGCGAAAACAGCATCAACGTAGTTTTAAATCTCATGCGAAAGTAACATTAAAGCAGGGTCTTTCACCTGCGACCCCCTGTGTTGTGAAGCCAGTGCGTTACCACTAGTCCACGGATCAGCTACGAGCCGTCTTTCGCCTACGTCATGTCAAAAGTGAGTTAACTTAAACAATGGCTGTCATTTTAATACCCAGATTCAAGGCAAGTTGTATAGTGCTATTGTCTACATTATAAGCGTTGCATGAACTCAATATTTGGTTATTGAAACTTTACGGGTCATATTTTTCATCAAATACCTTAGCATTGATGATTATATCCTTTTAGTTTATGTGATTGGAATGTTGTACCATTCCATGTCAATTATATGTATTTTGAGTCCTGAACAGTGCGGATTTAGTGGAACTGGTATTTTTTAATGTTTTCTTAAGCTGTAGCCATACATTTTAAATGGGGTTCAACTTTTGCCCACGATGGGAGTTATGAGCCCTGGCATTGTCTTCTTCAAATATCCACGAAGGCCATAGAAAGTTATCTAAGGTGTCAATGTTTTTAACAGAGTCCATGTTCTCATCAATGAAAGCTAGCATTACACACATTAAACATTTTAAATCCCAAACCAATTGTTTCATGGGTTAACTAGCCTAGAAGCCAAGACACTATGATCGCCACGTTTAAACTGCGCATCAGTTCTAAAATTAACCATTATTTCGTAATTTAAATGCCTTTTTTTTTCCAGAGTGAATCCACTGTTCAAAGTATGTGTTTACACCAATGATTTTCCCCCGCTGTTGACAGTCGTGAAAGACTTTTTCAACTTCTACTTCCATTATACCCTATATAATGCAAGTTTCTCTGATTTGTTATTACAGAACCTTGCTGGACACATGCCTGATACACTTTGGCAGACATATCTCAAAAAGGATGTTACAGGCCCCGCGAGTTTCATTAATTCGCGGTCGATGAAAAGTTGTTGTTGCCCACGGTTGATGCTGTTTTCGGTATTTCCCTCCTTGACAAATATCGGTTAAAAATTTTGAAATTGCATTTTTATTTTTCCGAAGTAATTATCTAATACCCAAAACACGTAATCAACGTTGATCATGGAAGCAATAATACTTTTTTCCATTACTGTCATTTTACGTGGTTTCCCATTTTGACAGTATGAAATTGTATCGAATGTAAACAGACGGTACAACTATCTTATTCGGATGTTACAAGCATGTAGGTATTGCTTCCCTTGGTTCATACATTTATTTAAATACTTTGCATGGTGTGGTTACTAATTAAGGCTAAGCACACCAACAACGTCAAGTAATATATTGTCGTTGTGTCATTGTATTAATGAGATTCTGGCTATTTAGGTAATCAAGCTTAAAACGATTCCTTGCAAATTATCAATATTCGCGCAGATATTCAACTGGTTCCGAGCATATTTCCAGTTTAAATACATATACCTGTCAGCATAAAGTTGCACGTGATCATTGGCAAATCACATGGTGCCAATTAAAAATGTGGACATGCAGAAGAAAAAATCGTGGACACAGTAAAATCCTCCTGTCGTTATGCTTACTTTGTATGTATCTCTTTTTGCGAGCTCGCTACATAATGATAATAGCTTTCATCAATTTTAAACTTACTGTCTGTGTGCTCAGATTCAATGTTGGTTCTTGCTAGTTGTTGTTTGTTTTTCCTTACAATAATAGGAATTTCAGAAATATTACTATACACAAGCTTTTTTTCGACACCCATCATGTGCTTCTGGATTTGCCAGTGATTTTTAAGGGCCATTTTGGAGCCGATCTTTCGCCCCATTACTCCTCAGTTTATATTGTTCCCTTATTTTAACCTAAACATTCCCCTCATAATGTAATCTTTGTCAAGAAAAAACTTTGACCAAAATCGGACCAAAATTGACCAAAAAGATAAATGAATTTTTCGTGAAGATCATTATTTTTTAACAAATCTAGCTGGATTCATTTAAATATAAGGAGTGCGTGATACAACGCTGTATGTATTTTCAAATTACTTAGCATATTGTATAATTATAATGGTTTTATAAAATTCTTATAATTAAAAAAACCGACACCTGATACATTTTTATTTAAAAGTTTAACATACTTAAAAAAATTGGAAGGTTTAACATGAGCACATCAGCATGAAGATGTGTTATTCGCACAACATAAATAACACACACATACCATACCAATACGGCTACACAGCTGTATCAGCGTCTGCTACTATGCTAGTTTTATAATCATTATGATTCGCTACGTATTTCTGGATTATGTAAGAATAGCCAGTTGTCAGCATGTTTAGTCTGGCTAGAGGACTATCATTCCAAAACAAGAAACATAAATAAATATCAATCAATAGCTTTTAGAACAAACTTAAATTGCAGTAAAAAGTACAATTCATACTATATGGAATACTTAATAAATTGATAACAAAAAACAGCTTTTACATGGCTTATTATCACGAGTGTATACGCTGTGGTGACCAGTGTAAATTATGGAGAAAATGTACAATTTAACATTAAAACATAAAAATATTCATTATTATAATAACGACAATGTGAAACAGGAAAACACAAACATTGCAACTTTCATTATTGAATTGTTTTTTTTGTGTGTGGCTTCATTGATGGCTAATAACGTTTCGAATAATCAAGGAAATAATCAGCGCTATAACAATAAGTTTCCGGTCAGAGTCATCACGTATAGACGCCGCGCTCATGCTCAATAGCGTGATATGAGAAAATAAGTATTTAGTTTGCAAATATTTCCGCATTGCCATTTCTTCTTATTTCATTTTTATTTAATTGAGAGGTCACGTTTCATAAATATAACCAATTACTTATTGTATAGCATTCAAATTACATCGTGTTTCTTTAATCGGTTTTCAACTTTCGATTTAACTTGATGCGGATATTTATTCACTAATGTGTAACCTTATAAGTATACTACAATATACTTCCTGAAAGAAACACACAGATTTAAATCAATAACTTTTAATTGTCTGTGATATACACAGGTTTACAACATATTTTAATACATATAACACGGCAGACATTTAAGCAAAGTCCACATGTGTGCTTAGGTATTGCGGCAGTTAAATTGTATAAACATATTGTGAAACTACTTTTGATTTAAGTTGTTTAAATTATGTCAATGTTCAGGAAATGTAAACATACCATCCTATTGTCATTCACCTTTCAGGTGCAGATGTAAACAAATAACGTAGGTGGTATAAATAAAGCAGGTACATACCTTATATATTGCCTAAATATAGAAACACGAAAGTTTATGCGGTGAATTCCTTTTAAAACTTACACGTAAACAAGGCTAATTTGCACTAAGTAAACACGCCGCGTTTAAACTAATTCTATATCTAGCGTTCCCGTATCATGTGAACGTGACCTGGGTTTAAGGTGTTAATGCAATGCAGCCTGTCAATGTTTTGTATAGTGAATGGTATTCTTCATCAGCCGTACGAATCGTACGATTAAACAATTGTTTGTAAGCTTGTTGCTTCATAAATTAAATTAAATTGATAAGTATATGGAATATATCCCGAGCGCAGCCGCTAAGAGAGATCTATCCGACCTTGACCACAGATAATACATTGTTTGGTTTACTGTATTAGAAAACAAATGCCAGATACCTTTATACTAGCAAGATACATTATGTGCCAGCAGTTTGGACAGTATTCCTGTTTTAGAAACAAAACCGATATCTGCCGTCAAATAAGCATAAGCAACAACATCAACCACTTATTCAGCTAAAGATACCACCACTCCATCACTATTGCTACTTCACGACTACAACAACACCAACAACAGCATAAACAATAACACGAAAAGCAACAACAACACGAACAATAGCACGACCCACAACAGCACGAACAACAACAACAAAACGAACAACAACAAGAACTCGAATAACAACAAGAACTCGAATAACAACACGAACAACAACAACACAAACAACAACAACAACAAGTACTACTACTACTACTACTGCTTCTACTATACTACTACTACTACTACTACTATTACTACTACTATTACTACTACTACTACTACTACTACTACTACTACTACTACTACTACTACTACTACTACTACTACTACTACTACTACTACTACTACGACTACTACTAATACTATTATTACTATTACTACATCATTATGATCAAAATAGATATCGTCTTTAAATAATACATGTAACTAACCCCGTCATGCTTTTAACAAACAATTTGTTCCTGTTTTCTAAGTTTCCAGATGCAATCATGCATTCTAACATGACACTCGCTAAGTTTTCAATAGACAGTTAAACAATCGTTTTTAAAATATTCATAAACAACGCAAAAAAGTCCCGATTCTGAGCGGAGCATAATAAAAAGTAGTTTCAATAACACTTGCACAAATATTTGTCAATACATGCTAGAATCGAAATAATGTTTGCATTATCGTTGTTTATCGGCCAATAAACAAGTCGTTCTAATGCGAGGCTATTAAACAACTCGGGCTAACGCCCTAGTGGCTAATGTTCGACGCATAAGGACTCCAAATCGTTGTTCATTGGCGGATTAACAACAATAAATCGAAAAGTATTTCTTAAGTCACATACATCAACAGTGTCAAATCAGCGCGATAAATTGGCACAGATTGCGCAACCACAAATGATTGTTAACGTTCCGTACAATACAATGGTATTTCTCACAGATTTCCTATTTCTGTGCACCGCTGTAGACCGTATCAACACGCTGTATCGTTGCCCGAGTACCTGGGGTAATATATAAAGGACTGTTTTCTCGGAAAAGGGCAGATAGGGCTTTATGCAAACGTTGCGATTTACTTTGTGAGACTTTAATATATACAAACACAACATTGCTAAATTCCATAGTTATCAAATTAAATACAAGTATCTTTAAAGCTTGTGTTTTCGTAACTTTGTGAACATAAGTACTTTGTGAACATTGTTAAGCAAATAGCTGAACTACTTAGTGTGAAACAACAAAACTGCTGAACATGGGTTATCTATCACGATCATTTTGATAACCTGTTGTTATGAATTCGTTATATGTCGTTATATTATGAATGTTATAATGTGTGACATAAAGCCATAACAACCGACTTATTTAAACTGTGTGAGTCAACAATACTTCCGTCGGCCTTGTAACTACAAACAAAATAACAACTAGCTCGCCTCGTCCCGCCGCATAACATACATATTAACAACTTTGCTCTCCTGCTGACGCAGAAAAGGTCAATGCTTTCACACGCCCTACAGACAGAGTTTCACTTTGTTTATATTTTGACATATCTCTATGTTAGGATATTTTAATAATCTTGGGCTGAACGAATATCGATGGCTTAAATATTGATGCAGATGGAGTTTCAATTCTTTATATTTATACAACAGTGTGGTAGTATGTTAAAATAACCATGGACTTGACAAACAAACTGTGATTTCATAAATTGTGATGCAGGTTGTGTTCCAAAGTACTTCATATTCATAGGAAACATGGTAATTATTCATAGTCTCTTAGATCTACCTGCTAAATCAGACATTTTAATATAATAACATAAATAAATGTTAAGGAATTCATAGGTTAATAATTAAATAATGCGATTAATAAACTTACATGTAATGCAAGCAAAGGTTATCCCTCAATCGTTTCGAGTGTAACAGAAAATGCATTCAGTCAATATTCAATTAGATGTGTTACTTCATGAACTTGTTAATATTCAAATGAAATCTAAAATCACGTTCGTTACGTGTATATGTACTCTTTGGGACAAGAGTAACTAACAACACTTTACAGATTAAAATATATTAAACATAAAACGAAAACAAATATGACACTAATTTATATGTGTGTCTCTGTCTCTGTCTGATAACACTGTATGTGAACCAAAAACAACATTTCAAGACAAACATATGTCCATTAGTCACTTTGGCGCCTGAAACCCATGTTAACAGATACATACAGGGATATACATGTATGCAATGCAGAACTGAGCAAAAACAATGTATTGAGAAGTTTGAGAAGTGTATTTAAAAAATAAATCCTGTGGGTGCTTATGAAACTTAAGGCCATGTACGAATTATTGTTTTGATTATTCATATGTTATTACTACAATTGTACACAAACGCGAGTAGAAAAATCTGTTGATGTACTGTTTACGATTATGTATACACAAGTTAGCGATCAAAAAATGTAAACGTATATTCAACGACTTACAAAAACAGTTGCTTTTTTAGTGTGGTGCGGGTATCGTTGAAAAAAATATTTGAAACAATATGGGTGCGGTAGTACCGGTGCCCAATAAATCAAGTTGGTGTAGCCTTGTGATCAGTGATCGTCGCACACGATGTCAACTGCGCAATGCGCATTAAGAGGTTCGCTATACGTGGTCTCTATAAATACGTAGTATGAATATGCGTGCATACTTATCTGCAGCCTGCTGCTAGAATTCACAGCAATAAACAAAACCGCAAGACAATTTGACACGTTCGTCAACAATGGTAAGTTGTATATAATTTATTAAGCTACAATTGTATATGCATATTGTGTAGTAAGTCGTATTTACAGTTTGAACACGTAAATCTTTTTCGTAAATACGGATATTTGATATGCCTTGAAAATACGTTGAATAAACATATATGATACATGCAACATAAGATTAAACACGTATTTAATCGTGCCACGCATATATTGAGTTCGTGTAAGTCAGTATTTAGTGGTATACACACGTGATGTAATATTATCCGGGTAATTAATATGCTATAGCGTTTAATATAAAACATATTTAATACGAAATATGTATTCATACATTTTTGTTTCTCTTTTCATTTACATGATTGAACAATATTTTAGAAAATGCATATGATAACAAATAGTATCACTATCCCCTAATCGGCATAGTGCAAGCGATTTAGTTTAAAAGCCTGGAACGTCCTGGTTCAGTGCACACCTCCTCTTAGTAATGAAACTTTCCAAAAACTTTCACTGAATTCTGGCCAGTAGTTGTTGAGCAATACTCTTGACAATAATTGTGTATTAAATACTAATTTTAGCAATCTTCTCATTTCCATAACTCAGAAAAAAAATGGATTAAGCGGAATGTCCTAGTTAAGTACACACCTGCAATTTGCGATGAAGCTTCCTATAAAGTTTCACTGAATTACGGCCAGTACTTGCGTTGAAATAGACTGGACACTAACTTTGCTCTAAATATTTATTTCAGAAATCTTCGAATGCCAATAATGCTAAGAAAATTATTGAAGCGGAAAGTCTTGGTTCATTGCACACTCCTCTTGGTAATGAAGCTTTCCATTAAAGCCGCAGTCCATAGTATATAATTTAATACATCTTAAATTCGCACGTCACCCGCAACGCCATCTGGCGGAAGCCGTGCAGATATGCCGTTTTGTTTTCGTACGATCCAGCTACTTCATGTTAGGCTGCGAAATCGTACGACCAAAATATCGCTTGGTTGATGTGAAAATGGCCTTAATAATTAGACCAAATATATAAACATATTCTCTAACCGAATGCATACGAAATAAATGTTCCGATTTAATGATTTTAAAATCAAAAATAAAAACGGACGCAATGATTCAATTACTATTAACTGGCAATGTGTTATGCATTTGAAAGGATTCTGTTGTTAAGTTCGGTTCCCCCGACGTCTGTGTTGATTATATTATCTTGAGTTACTACGCAATGTCATTTGTGTCATTGATAACTGTTAGTTTGCAGAGTTAAACAGAATCAAAACAAATGCTGAACTAAATATTGCTGTGGCCAGGGTTGTGTTGATGATATTTTGGCTATTGTTGTAATAATGACGAAGGTGATAGCAGTGGTGATTGTTATTGCAATATAATTTCTTTGTTGATTAAGATGGCGGACATGATGTAGAATGAGTAGTGATGCTACGATGATATCTTAAATGGTGATGGTTTGTAGGTTAAATGGTTACTTTAGTATCTATCTGATATGTACAATATATGTAATATGTAAACTCCACATTACCACGACTAACATCGTACACAATACATCAACACACAAAATAGAATAGTGCATTTATGCGTACAACAATGCATATGTATTAATACTAAAGCGAACACATGTTTTAAGTAAAAAAAATCTTAAAACCTGTTATACGGAAGGTAGCGCATATAGTGTGTTTAAACGGGCAAATACAGTATCCGTGTTTCATTTTAATGGAAGTTGTACTTTAAACTGGCTTAAACACGTGAAGAAGGAACTAATGATGTGTGCACTGTAATAGTATATACAGTGTTTGAAATGATCCAGACTTATATTGTAACTTCGATAGTACTGAATGTTTGTAAATGTACACTAAATTCAAGTTCTACAACACATATATGCATTATCGTTTGGACTAATATATTACCTCTGTCATGTTAACCCAGGTGTCTTCGTTTGTAAATCTACAACGCAATAATGTTCGGCATATTTCCAGCATGTGTGTTTCGTTTTTTGACTTTGCCAAAAGAAGAGATAATCTAACATTTCGACGACGTGCATGCAATAGTTAATAATAACCATACTACTACTACCACTACTACTACTATTAAAACTACTACAACAACTACTATTACTACTACTACTACAACTACAACAACACAACTACTACTACTACTACTACCACCACTACTACTACTACTACTACAACAACAACAACTACTACCACTACTACTACTACTTCTACTACAATTATTACTACTATTTATACTAAAACAACAACAACTTTGACTACTACTACATATCCTCCTCCTCCTCCTAATACTACTGATACAACTATGACTCCTTTTTATCCTCCTCCATCCTCTACTCCTCCTCATACTGGTAATAGTAATAGCAATAGTAGTAGTAGTATTAGTAGTAGAAGTAGTAGTAGTAATAGTAGTAGTAGTACAAATAGTAGAAGTAGAAGTATTAATAGTAGTAGTAGTAATAGTAGGCGTAATAGTTGTAGTAGTAGTAGAATTAGTAGTAGTAGTAATAGTAGTAGTAGTAGTAGTAGTAGTAGTAGTAGTAGTAGTAGTAGTAGTAGTAGTAGTGGTAGTAGTAGTAGTAGTACTAATAGTAGTAGTAGTAGTAGTAGTAGCAGTAGTAGTACTAGTAGTAGTAGTAGTAGTAGTAGTATTGTAATAGTAATAATAGTAGAAACAGTAGCAGAAGTAGAAGTTATAGTAGAGGCAGAGGACGCTTATTTGTAGTGGTAGTTGTATTAGAAATAGTATTAGTATTAGTAATATTATTAATGTGTTGATATTGTAACAATTGCGTATTTTGAAAATGGGTTTGGGAATCTTCACGATTAAAGACACCTTGCTTCTTTTTTTGGGGGGGGGTTTGTGGTGGTTTTAGTTGCGGTGATTGTGTATGGTGATGATCTATTGTTTATGGCGATGCTAAATATGCGAATAAATGTCTATGTTTTTTAATTGATTTTAAATTAATTAAACATGTGTTGTTGGAGATCGAGCATTGTAGTAAAATATTTATCAATTTCTTTAAAGGTGTGTTGCTTTATCGGGAGATGGGAGCAAATTTTTTTCACAAGAAATGGACATGGAGCAGACTAACACTAACTTTATTTCAAAACTAAACATACTTTGATTAAAAAATATGTATCAAAATGCCACTACGTAAGCGTCCGTGTGTGCGCATGCATACGTTGCGTGTAAAAGCATGTTTGCGAGCGGTTGTGTGGAACTAGTAAATTCCTAAAATAGTTACATACTCGTAAAAGTGCAGGACTTTTTGATGTTGTTTCATTATTATTTTGGTTACTTCCTTTAATAAAGAACCAACGGATATAATGCTTTTTCTCCTGGTGTTGTGGTGATGTCTCTGGAGTTTCATTTACTGTGATTATGCTTACACGTTAACTAGGCAAAATCGCATGACTACGTATATGAATTGGTTGATTTTGGTAGTTTGGGGGTGGAGGGGGTAGTGCGATATGGCCGATTTAATCATTTTATAGCGACAATCAAAATAATTATATATCTTATTGTACATGTCCCATGATAGCAAAGCTATAAAAGCATGCGTCACGTGTAATTACAAAGTAATTAAGTAGATCGAACATAACCAGAACTGTTTGTAAAACAGGTTTAACATGTGCTACCTATAGGTCTAAAGCTATCACTATACACAATTGCAATGATAACAAGTAAGATTTTAAATCCATTTGCTTATGATCATTGGTTTATTATGTAATTAGAAACTATTTTTCTGTGTTTATTGTGATTGTAAAGAACTATTATTTCTGTATTGTATTTGCGATTACTTGTTTAACGTTTTCTTCTGTATCATGAAAGTAGACCACGCAAATGTGAGACATTACAAGTTTTTTTTGTTTGAAAGCCATTTGCTAATTTCATTATTTCATGTTTAAGGAGTGTCCTATATTTCAAAACTGCTCATTTTAGGAAATCTCTTAAAATTTCATACTTCTGGCATTCGCATTGTTCAATACCATATCATTTTTTTAGACATTTATACTGTCTTTGTGAAGCATTGACAACTTAAAATTTAAAATAAAAATATTGCACTTATTAGACCATGGATTTTTAAATGGCAATTCATTACATCTGTATTACTCCCATAAAATATTAATGCTAGTTACATAAGTGTAAATTTACCTGATTTTTCTTTAGTCATCATAATGTCGACATTGCTCTATAGGCTATTTGTGTTTTGGCCTTTACATATTGCAATTGTTTCTTATGATTGTTTCATTTTCGAACCATACCGATTACGTTCAAAGTCCATGTGTTTTGTGAGCTTCTTTCAGGCCAGTAATTATGACTTTTTAGTTGTTATAAAAAATGAAACAAATCAATTGCTCTATAGTGTTTAGTCTTAGAAAACGAACATTTTCATACCTGAGGTCTAGGTTGGAAAGACTTCTCGAAGCCGTGTTCTATAAAATGTACAAACTCGCTACTCGCTACTTTATACATGGAACCACTACACGTCCGAATGGCGCGAACTTCGCGATTACTCAAAGAGCGAACACGAGTCCGACAGTGAAGCATTGGGAGGAATAGACTAGAAAGACCGCTAAGGGCCGAGAGTGGACATACACGTTGTCACGTGAAATGTTTGTGGTTTAAAAAGATGTGTTATCAGTTGTGACATAAAATAATACCAGCAAAGTTTTGATGTAATTGGCTTGTTAGAAATTTGGGCAGATAGTAATGATTAATTTGAGTCATATTTAGAAGGTCATCCGTGTTTCAGTAATATTAATCAAAAAAGAAAGTTTACCTTACGAAATAGTGGGGGTATTGTTAAAATAATAGTATTAGTAGTAAGTTGATTACTCGTATATTTGAGGAATTTAAGGATTTCGTTGTAATCCATTTTAAATATAGTATAGTTTCATGTCTCACGGATATTATATTGTATATCACCTATGTGTAACCGGAGGGATGTCAAGCATATACTGGTATGGAGGAAAATAATGGTATTACTTATACTGGTAATACTATGATGCATATTATTGTATGATGCATTGTGTTTGTAAATAATGCCATCTGGTTATAGCAGATGATTTGAATGCACGAATGAAACAAATGTTATATTCCCGATGATAACATTGATTTTGTATTAAATACCCAAACCCAAACTGAATATGCATCAGATGAGTTTGATATGCCGAGAAAAAACAAAGATTTATGATACAACATTTTTGGAAAATTTCTACTTGAATTATGCTGTACTTACTCTGTCCACATTCTTAACGGTCGTCTAAATGACTATCAAGATAGGAATTACACTTGTATAACAAATAACGGGGTGAGTGTCGTAGATTATCGTTATAATCTCATCAGAACCATATGTTGACCATTGGGATAACGTGCATTCCCATTGCCTTATAAATAACGTCACCAGTACTGATCATAATCGTGCGTATTTTTGTTATGATAAATTTAATTGGAACGAGTCGTGTTAAGAATTGAAACGCTCTTTTCGGCGCTTTATCGATGTATGAACGTCGGGGTTTTTTGTATCTAGTTTGCATAAAGCCGAAGGCAAAAAGAGCGTTTCAATTCTTATAATTACAATTATAACAACAATTGTGTGTATTCATTAAAATTTTACCTTAACAAAGAAGAAATAACTTGGGACTTATTTTTGGCACATGAGGGGGGTACATGTTATTGATAAGAGGCTAAATATACATCCTTTACTGAACAAAAGTGATACGTTTTACTTGCTCAATTGTATTGAATTACTTGTATTTTTGTTAACTATATCAACAAGAATGTAATTTGAAAATAACTTATTCGCGCGTAAATCAGGTTTTTGTGTATTGGAATACAAGCCCCGCCTTCTGCGCGTGCGCATTGGTAAAATTTTAATACACATCGTCCCGAATTTGAACGAGATGGCCATTATATTTTTATGTTCAAGCAAGTTTTCGACAACAGTTGGCGTGGACATTAGTTGGGATTAAAGTAACAACTGTTCTGGAACTCCTATTTGTACAGGTTCATAGTTACCTGTAACCAGAGATTATTGGGTATAGGTGTGTTTTTTATAGTTTTTTTTATTCTTTCTTTCCGCAAGATAGTTATTACTTAGAATTACCGTTAATGGTACATTTTAATGTCAGTCCAGGACAGTTGTGTAAACACTTTTTTTTACAGTTTGTCTTTTTCCATGAATGATAAATACTTGCTGATAGGAAATACGGTTATATGTTATTTATACTATTGTCACGAACTGTATACGAGTGCCGTATTTGTGTACAGTATTTTATGTATTTTAATCATAATAATTGTTAATTTGCATTAATAAATATAATTCTATTTGATTCAGTTTTGTGCTAAAACTATCTTCATTTCCTAATATTTAAACTTTCTACGTAACATAATAGTTTGTGATTTTCAGTTTTTTTACCGCAAGAAGGTTCTAAGGGAAATACGTAGTTTTGAAGTGATTTAAAGAACCAACCAAACAATGTAAATTGGAGTATGTAAATATTAAACGGGCAACACGGTTTTATATGATAATGTTTATTTATAAAACATAACAGCACTGGCAAATACCACTTTTTTACGTATGCAAGTTGTACCACAATTCGTAAGTAAAGACTAATCATACAAATGTTAAAACACAACTATGATTCTGCCATTTTTGTTTCAGGTAATTTTAACACAGTTGGTTGTCCTCGCAGGTAATATGCCTGAACGTTTACACAATGTCAGTAACAAGCGCATTATGCATTAATATTGCGATATTGTTAATGAAGGTGATTTTTTTATCGTGATATTTTTGATGATGAATAGGAAATTAGAGTTTTGCTCAAGTGAGAGATGAAGGATGAATCTATTTTTAGAAAACCGGTCGGAAGTGTGCATGGCTAGACTTCCGAGCTTAGCTATTTGAAAATGGGAAATGCCGTGGTTGTTACTATTTTCAATAGATATTTTATGAAGATTGCAAACTTCAAACATAGCTAATTTATTTAATCACAACGTTTCGGCTGAAAAGCCTTCTTCAGGTAACATGTAATGACCATGTTTAAATGTTGAAGTTACTATTTTAAAATAACATGGGACACATAAATTACATATGCAGTGATATCCAATTTGAATTATCCTTTTTACCTCATTGCTCCGGGTTCGCTTCCCACACGGCGGATGTGAGTTTGGTTGCTGGTGGACAGGTGGGGTCCCCTCCGGGTACTCTGGTTTCTCACACAGCACACGACCATACCAAAATTAAAATACCCTACTGTAAAAATTATTTGCTAGAACTTGCAGCTATAGTTAAAATGTCGTCCCGACTGTCGATGTGTCTCTAGTTAAATTAGGAAGAGGTACTGGAAAACCTCCCGGTTTCTAACATAATGCAGCTTCGGTACGGAATGACCTCATAAACATCAAAAGAAGGCCAAAATAGCACTGGTACGCATACCTTGATTTAATGCATATTAATGGAAAATGTATGTGTAATTAATTCAAAATCAAGCTAGCAGTTGTATAATAATTTCAAAGTTTTTAATAAAGTCACGTAAGGAAACTTCTCTGCCCCCTTTTTAATATAATAAGTTAAAAGCATTTGGTAAAGGGTAACAAAGCAACATTTCATTTAAGTTATTTTCAAATCTAACCAGTGCTCTCTGACAAGAAGATTGTTAACGTTTCGAATAAAGGCATACAAGGTAGAAGGTCCCGCCCCCATGGCGGCCATATTTTGTAACGAAGTATTTCTGTAGAAGACTTTCTATGGAACATTTCTGTAAACTATTATGGTGTCCAATTCTTTTTTTTAACAAATCGAAATAATTTGAAGTATTTTGGTAGATGACCATCTAAGGAACATTTATGCGAACATATTTAAAAATCCAACCTGTAATTACTGACAATAATTTTTTGAACGTTGTTAATATATACACATTAGGGAAAACGCCCTTCCTCCTGTGGGCCATTGTTTAATAAGTCAAAATATGTTTAGGTGTTTTGGTAGAGAACCAACCAAGGGACATTTTTTTCAATTTTTCCCAAATCCAACCAGTGGCATATGTCAAGACAATTTTTTATATAGTTGTTTAATATATAAAACTTATAAGGAATAGGCCCGCATAAGAAAAAGGCCAGCCCCCGGTTATTTTTTATGAATCAAAGTAATTTGAAGTATGCTGGTGGTCAACCACCCAAGGAAAATTCGTGTAAAATTGTATCCATATCCAAACAGCGGTTTCTGAAAAAAAGATGTTTAGCATTTTTCAAAAAAGTCGTATTGGGAAAAAGCCCCACCCCACTGCGACCATGTTGTTTTTAAATAATCAAAATAATTTGAAGTATTTTGGCAGAGAACCACCCAATTTACATGTCTGTGAAATCATTTCGAAATCCACCAGTTTTTTTTTTTTTTTTTTTTTTTTTTTTTTTTCAAAATTATACCTTTATTTCATGTAAGTGCACACACATAAAGTAGACATCATAAGGTAAATAAAGTACGCTTTTTAGAGATGCACACATGCACAAGGAAGAAAAAAACATAGGATTAAAGAATCAAATAATAAGTGTGGGAAGGGGGGAAGGGAAAGGTAACAGGTCTTGCTTTGACTTGGGTCTATTGAGCACTGGACATATGATATGTTTGGATAAAGTTTGTAGTTTGTAGAGGTTTTTTAGTATTTAGGAACGCATGGTGGATAAATGCAGGGCTATATTCGTGTAACACACATAAAAAATGTATTATTGAGTAAGGTTGAACTGTTATGGAAAGCGTTTCTACAAAACAAGCACGTATATGTATAGAGAAAAAAAAACGTACGTAAATACTCTAGATAGTGCTATGAAGTGTTTTCAGTCAACTGCAAAAAGAGGTGGTTCTGTGATACATTGACATTCAAAATATCTTTCCAAGCAAGTAAACTGTCAACTTTCTTTTCATATATTGCTACATCTTTAAGACTGTCATATTGTGATTTCATAAAGTGTCTTCCATTTCCAACCGTTGGTTGTGTTGAAGACATCTTGCATTTATTCAGATAAAACTTGGCATAAATAAAAGCATTGTTGACAGCATCACTATTCTTTTCTATATATCCCAGAAGAAAAGTATATATGTTACAAAATGGAAACAACTGTTTGGGAAAAAGGTTTTCAATAATAATTTTTGAAATAGGACATTCCCAGAAAAAATGTTCAATCGTTTCCTCACAACATTTGCAAAAGGTACATTTGGGAGAGTCTTTCAGATTCATTTTAAAAAGTAGACTATTTGTTCCAAGTATTCTGTGTATAATTCTGTATTGAAACCATTGCATTTTCACAGAAAAGTTATAGAAAATGGTTCACGAAAAATATCCTTCCAAACATTGTCAGTAATTTCAATATTTAATTTACCTGACCATTTTTGTTTTATTGGTAAGCATTTTTCGGTCTTATTTAATATTGTATACATTGGTTTTGCTCCGGAAACAGGCATAAATAGTGTTCTGTGTGAAGGAGGTATGAAAGGCCTTTGTATGTTTGCATACTGTTGGTAATTTCCTTCAACATTTAATGTCTTAAACATTGCAAAGATAGCCTTTTTAATACCGTTATACAAGAGGAAGTCAATTTTAAGATTATAGTTTTCATTGATTATATGCATGTTTAAGAAATCTCAATTTTTATCAAATAGGTCACATACATAGTGTAAGCCTGTCTTATACCAGGCTTTGAAAAATATACTTGTCTTTCCTATGGAAAGGTTTCCATTATAAAACAGTGGCTGATGCAGAATATCTTTTGCATTAAAAGGCAATTGCTTTTGGAAATGTACCAGACTGAGTAAAACATCTTTCCAAAAGGGATTTGTAATCCTATTTGATAATATTTTAGGATAATGATTTCCACAATTGAACAGTTTGCTAAAATCAACATATATATTTGCTATACTCAGCCATTTCCCAGCTGTGCTGTAAGCGCGTTTAAGCCAAGTTAATTTCAAAGATTGGATAAAAGCTTCAATGTTTATCATTTTTAAGCCACCATCACAGTATTCGTTGGTTAAAACGCATAATTTGATTCTACTCTGCCCATTCCATATGTAGTTAGTAAAAATGGTATTTAAGTGTTTAATAAAAGAATGTGGTGGGTTTGGAAGTGATATAAACAAGTGGTTGAACAAAGAAATCAAAGAGTTTTTATTACAGTTATTTTGCCAATAGGTGTCAAAAATCTTTTTTTCCAACTTGTAAGTACATTCTCCAATTTGGTAAGCCTGTCACTATAGTTAAGTTGTATGATCTTTGGTAAATCAACATGAAAATGTATACCTAACATTTGAAAACCATCTTGGTTCCACTGGAGTTTCCATTTTGTTTTTATGCTTTCTGAGCTGAACATTTTTTTCCCAATCCATACTACTTTGGTTTTGTCAAAATTAACGCTCAATCCAGAAATGGCAGAAAATTAGCTTAAAGTATGCAGTGTTTCATGTAAGGATTGTTCTGTTCCATCCAATATAATAGTTGTATCATCTGCAAATTGTGTAAGTTTATGTTCTACTTCTTAAAGAGTAATACCTTTTATATGTGTGTTATTTCTAATTTTAAGAGATAGTACTTCAGCACATAGAATAAAAATGTAACAGGAAAGTGGGTCACCCTGGCGGCATCCACGCTGAATGGGAAAAAAATTAGACAGGTAGCCACATTGAATTATAGCTGATTTTGCATCCTTATAAAGAATGTCAAACCAACGTTTAATTACTGAACAGAAGATTTATAAGTTTAAAAAAAATATATAAGGCGAGAAGACCCACATATTTTGGTAGAGCACCACCCAATAAATATTTATGTGAACTTATTTTGAAGTCAATTCTGTGGCTACTGACAAGAATACTGTTTAAATGTTCCATGTAGACATATAAGGAAAAAAGGCCTCGCCTATTGGTGGGGTGGGGGGGGGTGTGTGAATAATTTGAATAATTTTGGTACAGGCCCTCCCAAGGAATATTTGAGTTGAATAATTTCAAATCCAACCACGGGTTTCTGACAAGTAGATTTTTAAAGTTTTCAATTTAGTCATAAAAGTATCAAAGGCCCCGCCCTCTGGTGGCAATTTTTTTTGACGAATCGAAATATTTTGAAATGTTTCGGTAGAGGACCACACAAGTAACAGTCACACCAATTTTAGTTATTTTCCATCCAGCGGTTTTCTAATAATCGATTCATCCCTCACCAGGCAGTGGTACATAACTCTTATACATGTATGTGAACTTATGGCAGATCTAAGATACATATTATACATTTCATAGGGTAGATAAGCTTAAACATGATTGAAATTCCAGATAACAGTGATTTATAAGTGTGCTTATATACATCTGCATTTAGCCATACTAATGAATGTATATTGTTTTAATAATGAGGCTATTGTCTATTCTAGTGATCTTCTGTTGTCCTACAAAAGCCCAACCAAACAAAAGTTCAATGTATGAAACCTTCGAATGTGCTTCTAGCCTACCGCTAACATTCCAGTTAACCGGTGAAAACTCGAAGGACAACTTCAATATTGCAGCGTGTGAAAGGGTGTTGAAAACCTGCTATGTCATGCGTGATAACCTCAGTGAAGTATACGGAGTAAGTTACACAGACAGTGGAGGAATTTTGGAGATACTTAAAACGACAGGTGTCACATATGGAACATACAAGTGCTGCGAAACATACAACCCGGACAAAGTAGACAAGATTGCAAGAGTACCGAAGGAAAGGAAAACTACTGTAATACTGGTCACTCAAAAAGCTGTAACCGAAACAAGTAAGGTAATGTTAGTGTATTTTTCTGCTCAATTTTCCCACCAATGCATATACATTAAAAGTGTTCATATATAATGACAGCCGAATACATGCCCGTACCCTTTAGATTCATGAACACAATTAACATTATTGTTTCATTATATTTAGCGAACACACACTTGATATTGTCGAAATGTTTCGTACAAATATATGTTTGTCGATTCTATGTCTAAATCATGTTTTGACTGTGTGTGGGGGTTCATATAAGAGAGACGTGTTTGTTCTATTGGCTGCGTACCTCGTTCAACTGCTAACTTAAAACTTAAATTTACCAGTGGCATGCACCAATATGCAGTAGACAGGGCTTATCATGCACCGAAAGCGTTTAACAGTATAAATAGCATCTTGTAAATACAATTTACCACTTTTAAATTAATTTTTTACAAATTTAAGATAAATGACATTCTGGTCCAAATCATACATTCCCTACATGCATTTCAATTGTCCTGGTACTTAAGAATGTTTAAAATTCCTAGCAAACGTCGACTAGTGGAATAATTATACATCAATAGCCTGCTGATTGCTTAACAACTAAACATCTGATCAATAATATTAATCACAGCTTTCATACACATTATGGAGGGACATACAACACGGTTCTATTGATGGCTAGCTTCAGCAAACAATTAATTATCCAAGGCACAACCAATACTTGTACTCAAGCCTCGCTCCTGTTGCGTAACGGAGAACGACTATAATGAGATTCAGATTTATCAGAACTGCTGCCTCGGCTTTCAGTTATTTTGATCGGAATTTAATGCATGGCAGTCTGTGTTCAGTGCGTGTCAAATATTAGTTAACTGCTCGTCATTCCTGATGTCTTGCGACTCGAGGCACGGGTAATGTTAACAGGGGGAGGGGTGCCAAGAATAAACTGTCAGCTGATCTGCGTGTCTTTTCCATACAGTTACGTTGCCTTTATCTACTTTGTACATGAGCAGCCAGTATCGAGAAACAATGCAACCGGTAATCCAATTTGTCTTTTGAAGTTTGTCCTAACTGATATTCGTTAGCCGTTAACATGTTTCATTTGCCCGTCTGTAGCGTGTGTCGATATTTCGGTTAAGTTGTACTGTGAGTTGTAAGGTAAACAAGTAGGACTGAAGTTACATTCACTTTCAGATCGTTTTTTTTTTAAACCGCGCATTGTTGAATCTTCCCATTAGGCTATTACTGACGAATGCCTTTATTTTTCATCAAATGCGCAAATCCATCAAAGATGAGCTGACAACCAATTATCAGTCACAACTTGTTTAGGCAGACCGTACCTAACAATGGCTGCTATTGTTTGCATTTTAATAACTGTTTGTAATTTTTAGTAAACGTCTTTCATGATTAGAAACATTCGTCATCGGAATGGTTTGAGACAATCAACATGAAATTGCTTCCAACTTGAATTAGGCCATACTCACAGGTGTACCGGACTGGTTACGGAAGCTTTATGCTGCATTTGGCACGGAAACACCATTTAACCATGTTTTCGATGTCAGTGTCATTCAAAAGATACCTGGGTGGCTGATTGCAATACATCAAGCACGCACTCGTGCAGTTTGACGGGTTTTACTACTCGAATCACCGAAGCAAACATATGTGATTAATTGATCATTCGTTCTGTCACCACGAACAATAACCTTTTAGCCGCGGGTCATTATTGCTGGCGTTCCATCCCTGCTGTTGTTGTTCAAATACACGAGACCAGACTCGTTCGCGCCTCGTTCCACGACTGACATTTCTTCATGTTGGTCATTTGACAGCGCGTGTAGACGTGATGTATGTATGTATTTTTATAACGTTGTACTCATAATTAAACCAGAAAGAAACAGTGCGTATCTCTAAACATGTGAAGCAGTAGTTGCCGGTATGTTTTTACTTGGAGAACATATTTACATGAACCAGTGTGAATTTTCTACCATATAGCTATGTATATAATTTCGTTACGCTTCATAATAAACCCAACGCTTAGCGATCAAGTTGAGCGTATTTCATCTTAGTTTGAGTGAGACGCGAACGCAATTGGCTTCTCTCGCATGGGGCAACATGGCGGATATGTTATTCGGACGCGAGCTTAAAGGGAAGTTCCGGGCAAGTAGGCACGGGTTTTAAAGTAAGAAGATTTTGTTTATTTATCAAATGCGTTTTGACATTCTTTAGTCGTCGCTTGACATGAGCGTTACCGCTTAGCTCGTTTCTAAATTCGTTGGTGCCTCTATTATAATTATTTTTCGAGTAACTGTGATTTTGCTGTTATAACTCTTCTGGGCTGAGTTGATGAACATTACCGGTTCTGAGTCATTATACTCGGAGTCATACACTCCAAAGACATCATACATTTGAACGTGCGATATATTGTTTTAATATGTCTTTTCACCTTGCAGTGGTGACATACTGCATTGTTTGGTCTGCATTTAGCTGAAGATTGGTTAGTTTTCCCGCAGTGAATACATCGAATTTCACTGCTACCTTTCATGGCCGTTTCCCCGGGCGTCTTAACCATGTTTTCGTTGTCAGTGTCATTCAAAAGATACCTGGGTGGCTGATTGCAATACATAAAGCACGCACTCGTGCAGTTTCACGGGTTTTACTACTCGAATCACCGAAGCAAACATATGTGATTAATTGATCATTCGTTCTGTCACCACGAACAATAGCCTTTTAGCCGCGGGTCATTATTGCTGGCGTTCCATCCCTGCTGTTGTTGTTCAAATACACGAGACCCGACTCGTTCGCGCCTCGTTCCACGACTGACATTTCTTCATGTTGGTCATTTGACAGCGCGTGTAGACGTGATGTATGTATGTATTTTTATAATGTTGTACTCATAATTAAACCAGAAAGAAACAGTGCGTATCTCTAAACATGTGAAGCAGTAGTTGCCGGTATGTTTTTACTTGGAGAACATATTTACATGAACCAGTGTGAATTTTCTACCATATAGCTATGTATATAATTTCGTTACGCTTCATAATAATCCCAATGCTTAGCGATCGAGTTGAGCGTATTTCATCTCAGTTTAAGTGAGACGCGAACGCAATTGGCTTCTTTCGCATGAGGCAATATGGCGGATATGTTATTCGGACGCGAGCTTAAAGGGAAGTTCCGGGCAAGTAGGCACGGGTTTTAAAGTAAGAAGCTTTTTTTTATTTATCAAATGCGTTTTGACATTCTTTAGTCGTCGCTTGACATGAGCGTTACCGCTTAGCTCGTTTCTAAATTCGTTGGTGCCTCTACTATATTTATTTTTCGAGTAACTGTGATTTTGCTGTTATAACTCTTCTGGACTGAGTTGATGAACAGTACAGGTTCTGAGTCATTACACTCGGAGTCATTACACTCCAAAGACATCATACATTTGAACGTGCGATATATTGTTTTAATATGTCTTTTCACCTTGCAGTGGTCACACATGCTGCATTGTTTGGTCTGCATTTAGCTGAAGATTGGTTAGTTTTCCCGCAGTGAATACATCGAATTGCACTGCTACCTTTCATGGCCGTTTCCCCGGGCTTCTTAGATGTTCTCGTCCGTTCGTCACAGAGTGATTACAATCGCGTCAACGGTTTCTCATTGTTGACGTTGTTGTCTGTCGTTGGCTGCAGCTCGGCAGGACCTTTCTGCGCCAACTCCATTTATATTGCAATTTCAAGAGCTTTGTTGTGTATCAAGTCTTTAACAGGCACTTTTAGTGGCTTCATCTCGCAAAATTTTCAGATTACCAACAATTTCCGGAGCTCAGCTACGTTGCCGTTCACAGGTTCGCCGATAGTTTGGTTGCGTTTTTGGAACCGGAAGTGTTCCACTATCACAAGCGGTTTTGAACACTCTTGTTAGTTCAGTAGCTGGCACTGTTCATCTGAATAGAGAATATTAGGTTAGTGTCATTGTGTACTTTAATTTATCCGACGAGTTAAAGAAAGGTTTACACGGCGAGGCATATTTATCCTACCATATTTGTATTTATTTATTTTATGTTTAACAAACACACTATTGACGTTTGATTATTTGAAACAATACTCAGTAAATTTACTGAATCTAACCATGCGTAGTAATATGGAATATATTCATGATGTTTCCGCCACTCGAAATAGTCCGAAACAATTCAATGCAAAACGCAGTGTAACAAGATAAACTATCGCCATATGCTTCGTTTCAAATATGTTCACCCTGCCAAATGCTACACACTACAGTAGATAAAAGAAGGTTTTATTCAAATGCAAGTCCGTGTTTCGACCAAACTGTTCAACAACAAAAGACCAAAATGGCTGGCAATTTTAACTTTCCAAAAGTGTATATGCAGGATTTATCTTCGTCGAGATGTTTATTATATACCATTTTCTATTATCTTTCAAAATATACACACAACTCGTGTGGCTCAATTATTCCAGAATGACACAGCATAAAATTCAAAATGAAATACACCCTACTCACCCGATTTTTTCATTGATAAAAACGTCGTATAGTCCAGTTTTACAGAGGTTCTAGCTTCCATAGTGAGTTGTTAATCCGCACATGGCATGATCGATAAAGGTGCAAACATAATCCTTCTATTCCTTTTAAAACAGTTGGTGTAAGCGGGTAATTCTTTGTGGATAGACTTTCTTTGATCAACCAACAAAGAAACGGTTTATTCATCAAATAAATAACCCTTTATGTAAATATCCTTTCAAAAGTAAACTAATCGAAGATTGCATCCAAATTACAAGATCTAAGACCTTATGATGGCAACTCTGTTCTCCACCCACAACAATCCAGCTCGGAATACACTCGACTTATAGACAATTGAAATGGAATTAATCTCACCGGTTCCATTCGCGCCATATATTCCATGGATACACTTTTTGATATAAATCTTATTATCATAATTCATCCAAAAAACACAGAAACACTAAAGATTGTATTCTGATTGCTCTTTTTAAATTCCAACACTGTGTAAACTTAAAACTCAACTGAATGACGTAAAACATTTGATTTCGTCATTACGCGCGCACGCGAATTTTAGCGAGTTATTTTAAACAGAAACTACCTGTATTGTGTCGATAGCTAACTGTTATTGATTCTTTTTCCTCTACAAATTTGTTACTATTTAATTTATTGTAATGTAGTTATTGTAAGGTATATAATAACATGTAATTATTGAATGTTTAGTGTCTTATTTCCACCAATAGATGAACTGTTAAATATCGCCCCATTTCGTAACCTTTAAAATTACTTGTTTATGACGTCACTCACATTCCTGGAAAAAGTAGTCCGTCAAAAGTATATACATGAGGGTGTCAGATAAACCTTGCCTGTCGGATAAAGCAAAAGTTTATCTGACAGGCAGAGTTTCCTTCTATAAAATCATTTAGTGGTAGGATAAAAACCTTTTCTGGATGTGTGTGTAGTGCGGTAAGGTTTCTTTACCTAACCTAAAGTCATCCCCTTTTCTGTCGTCTGCAACGGTGTAGACCAAAAAATACTGTTCCACGCTTTCTTGATATAGTGTCCGTGACTCGATATTGTGGTCAAACGCATTTACATCTCCAATGAGTCCCGCTGCCATCTTGAATCTATCCAGATTCGTATGGACTTTTTCAAGGACAAAGTTCCCGAAAATAATTTACAGTCAATAGCACTCAATCCTTATTAGCTTTGATTATTGTGTTTGTGGGTTCTTATAAGAAAGACGTGTGTGTACTGGTGGTTATAATTAGTATACAAATGCTAACTAACATCTGACAATGACCAGTAGCGTACATGCAGCAGCATTCAGTACGGTGGGCTTATCATGAACTGATAGCGTTTAATAGTAGTGTTGGCATATTGTAAATACACATACGTTTAGACATTTCGTTAATTTATATTTGGTTTTGGAAATTCACGTGTTGACCAATTTCAAGTTCAAGTCCTGCAACACATTTTAATAACTATTGAGATTAATATGTTTCGAAATTGCAATGTGCATGTTCATATTTGCGTATAGATTTAACCTACACATATATCTGTACCATTCCGTTTATGTATCGTATTATTACTGCAGCTTATAATGAACGTTGGCGAACTGTTGCCCGGTATAAACATACATGTTTATATCCATTTACTTTTTAAACTTTTGTGTATGTTATTTAAATTGAATAAATATGTTTAGATGGAAATTATACTAGACAATTGGAAACTAAATGATAACATACATTTTATTATCAAAATTAAACAGTTTTAACAGTTACTACTTTAGTATGTTCATTAATTGGTACGTTGTTGGCAACTCTTGCCAAAACTGAGCGATCAACCTCAGTATATACCCTAGTGAATATGCAGTCCATCAGAATCCACGCAGTAGCCTGCAACATACCTTGAAATTTAAAATTATTGTAGAAGTTTAAATGTAAGCAATAATACAACCAGACACAACATACTGATGCATATAAGTACAATTTACATGCTGTGTCATATATTTCCCATGGAAACATTAACGTTAAACAAGAAACATATAAAAACTGCATGCAATTTATTATATATATCTTAAAATGCACCACTAAATACGTTGGTTAACATCTGGACAAGAATATTAAAGAGTTAAACGCAAATATTTTGACTCAGTAGACCTTGTATACACACATCGTCTCAAAACATGCATTGTGTAGGCATAAAGTAAACTAATACTCGGACAATGTAGGCACGTACCAACACTGACGTAAAAATGGCCTGGTATCTATTCAAACACAATATACATTTCCTTTTCTTAATACACTTTTCATTTTCTTACATATTTCAAATTAAAGAAATATCACTGCAAAGTTACTAGGTTGATTCCTTGCAATAACACGTAAGTCATATGCTTTACAAAACAATCAGTGAGGTTGTTTCATGTTTTATAGATGTGTACAAATAGTCATTCACTCAAAAGTCTAAAATGCACTTTTTATGTATAACAAAAAATTAAGGCGTTGTGTCAATAAAACTGTCCATAATTATTTTCCTCGGTCGAAGAAAGCACAATACAATTATCTATAAACCACGCCATTTTTATATACAACACAATTATTATATAGTTATTGTCTTATGTTTTGCCCGTTACGCACATCCATTTTAATCATTCTGTGTTAACAACAGTTGATAATTATTATAAACGTTGTTGGTTAAGACATTCGTTTAACTAAATTTGTTAATTGTATATTTCAACACGAGCGACGCCGAATCATGTTTTAGTGCAAGAACCGACGCTTCAAACAATAATGCTGTGTTGGGAACAACAATAACGTCCATGGTTGTTCTATTCCTGCTTGCTCTATTGAATGTGTACATTATAGAGCAAGTAAAAAAAGTACTTGCTGCTATAACAAGGTACATGCTTTATATTGTACTTTAAGTGTTTGAAGTTTATTATATGTTGTTGTTTTTTTTTGAAACTTTAGTGATAAACTACATTTTGTTGTAGCAGTGAAACTATTAGGTATATAGTTTTTAATGTAGTGCACAAACAGTAATTAATTAAATTAGTACTCTATTAAATTATGAGATGTTAAGTGCATAATCATTGATTTATTGTGTCATTGATAGTCACACATCCATCTTCAAACTGTTAAAATATATATCAAACAATACAAATAATGCGTTCATGAAGATGTTCTGTATAGCTGTATACTCTAAGTACACGTACATACATCGTGTGACAATACACAATGCAATTATGAGACAAACGTGCTTGTGTATAACTGGATAACAATTAAGTATAATATGTTTCAGGGCTAGATACGTTTGTACAGTGTAAAGAATGTATGTTAATAAATATATTAATAACTCAATACATTAAGACGATACTTTCCGAAATTCAAGCTCTTTGTGAGTCTCGTTATTTATTTCAATACTCTGATAATAATAATATTTCAATATTCGTCTCAGCTAGACGTGTTTTATTAGCGGGGATTGAAAGTGTGGTTTAAATGGAAATTTTCAGCCGAAATTCAATTAAAAAAATTGTACAAATGCTCAGTTTGTGAATTAGTGCTGACTATTGGATATATTTTTTGGATATTTTGTACAGAAAAGTGAGAATTTGAAGAAAATAAAGTACAACTGCGAAATTCAGATATGTATATATTTGTCACTTGATATCGATGAATTAAATTTGTGACAGTGACCGTGTAAAAGCAGTGGTCAGTATTGGTTAGCTAAATGCTAAACGAAATAGTGGTGGTATTGTTTTGTATGTACGCGATTACTTAACGAATGCTATTTCTGTTGTAAAAAATGTGCATGATACTATTATTTGGTTAAAATGTGACAAGTGTTTCTTTATCCAATCTGCTCATGTTTATCTTCCATATATGTGGGGTGAAGGATCGCCTATATCTTATCTTATTAATCAAGATTTGTTCACTTTGTGCACTATAATTTGATCGATTCATGCTCCCAAGTAGCATCGCGTTTATAGAGTACTTTAGTTTTGTCTGTATATAGAACATTGTGGTTCTTCACTTACTTCATATTTAACACGCACCACTCTTTACATTGCTTTTGACATTTATTATAGCATTAAAACCATAGATAAAATTGAGTAAAAAGCGATGCCGTACCATGACGGAGCATACAGATAGCAAAATTAAATTGTTATTTGCTATTAACAATCACAGCTGACATTACACAGAAAAAGTCCAAAATATGCATCTTTCGTGTTAGAAGAACATAGAGTAAGACAAACATAAATATATAGCCATATTATTCATCAGATTAAAATACTTTTAGTTTCGTTTTTTTTTCGGGAAAGAACTTAAATATTTAACAAACAGTCTATCCAGTACAATATGGCAGTATATACATATTATATATTGTTAATGCATTTTTAAATGATAAACCACCTTTTTCTTTGCTATATATAGTTTGCACATTGCAATTAGTAGTTTTTAGAGCCTTAGTCGAGTGAATTAGATACTATCTAGTATCCATGCTTTTACAATTTTGTAATTTTGTTGGAACGATAAGCATGTAGTGTTGGTTATACATACCATGAACATATATTATCAATATGTATACTAGACTCTCCATACTCAAATGACCTACACATCTAAAAATACATGGTATTGTCTTCATTAACACAAAATGTCAGAGGTCTTGGAAATAATATTAAACGTTTACAAATGTTTCAATATCTGAAAAGAAAAAAAATGTGGATATTTACATCCTTCAAGAAACACATTCTACACTTGCAGTAATATATAACTGGAAAAAAGAGTGGAAAGGGGATTGTTTTTTTTAGCGGGAACACACCAAATAGTAGATGAGTAGCGATTTTAATCCATCCTAATAGTAATGTAAAACTTTTAAATACAAAATAACTCGAAATAGGCCGTTTAACTTGTAGTGAAATAGAAATAAACGATATAGTAATTACAATAAGTAATATATACGGCCCAGATAAAGATGAATCTTTACTCTTTTATAAATTGAAACAATACTTGCTACAATACATAGATGCGAATTTTGTGATTGGAGGAAACTTTAATACCTATTTAGACATTAGGAAAGATAAAAGAAATGTCTCCAAAGAAATACATAAACAATGTTGAAATAAAATATCACACATTTTTAATACCTGTGATCCTATTGATATCTGGATATATAAAAATCCATACAAGACGCGTATACTTGGCATTTTAATACTAGACCAGTTATTCAGTGTAGGCTGGACTACTTTAATATTTCCCCCCCTTTAGCAAATAGTGTTGTATGTTGCAAAATAAGTACTGGATATTAACGGACCACTCATGTGTGGAATTAGTACTTGAACACAATTCACAAAAAAGAGGCTCAGCTTATTTCAAAATCAATAATTCCATATTGCTTAATAATGACTATCAGTGAAATATTAATAACTAAATTCAAAACATCGTTGATACAAATAAAAATTGCAACCCAAATACTATTTGGGAAATTATAAATGGTGCAGAAACAAATGCCACAAAAAAATATTCCATGCATAAAACAGAGGCAAACGAAAGAAAATGAAAATCATTTTTTACGGGAAATATCACATCTAGAATCAATGCTAAATATACCTGGTGCCGATGTCGACAATATAATACAAAACTTAATCATAAAAAAATAAACAATTAGAACATATATATACCAATCAAATAGAAGGCTTAATTTTACTTTCAAGGGCCGAACATATAGAATACAATGAAAAAAAAACTCAAAATTCTTTGCTAACCTTGACAAAAGGAGAGCCGAAAAGAAAACCATTAAAAGACTACTAGTTGATGTCTTAAGTATAACTGAAAACAGTAAAATTCTAGATGCAGAAGTGTCATTTTATAGTAAATTATATAATAAAACATATGAAACTGATAATGAAATAGAAAACACCTTTTTTAATACACCTATTAAAACACTTGTAAATGAAGAACGGTTATCATGTGAAGGTTATTTAAATATCGATGAATGTAGTCTGGCCTTAAAAGATATGCAAAATATTAAGAGTCCAGGATTAGATGGATTAGCTGTAGGATTTTACAAAGACTTTTGGAATACAATAAAAGAATATTTTATTAATTCAATAAACTTTTCTCTTGAAAACGGCACGTTAACTGAACTTCAAAGACATGGAATAATTACGCCAGTACCTAAAAGTGGCTAAGATCTGGAATCTATTTCTAATTGGAGACATATAAGCCTTTTGAATGTAGACTACAAAATTGCTACAAAAGATGTATTCAATCGAATTAAAAAAGTGCTACATTATATCATAAGCTACGATCAAACAGGATTTATGAAAAACCTTTACATAGGTGAACATGTTAAACTTATATTTGATATAATTGAACACATAGATAAACGTAATACACCAGTCCTTCTTCTCTTTGCTGATTTTAAAAAGGCATTCGACAGTTCAACCATAAATGGGTTCGTCTTTTCAATACCGTGGTTACAAGTGTGATCACAAATAACGGTAATATAAAAAACGGCGTGAGACAGGGTTGTCCACTGTCTACTTCCCTTTTTATTATCAGTCTTGAAATATTAAGTAACTTTATTAGTCATAATCCCAACGTAAAAGGAATAATAATAGATGGTTTAGAAATACAGAGAAAACGTTATTCGCTGACGACGCAACGTTTATGCTTAATGGAACCAAAAGTTCATTCGAATGCTTTGTTAAATGCATTGATAACTTTAGTAAAATGCCAGGTTTACACTTAAATTACTCAAAATCAACGATACTGAGAATTGGAAGCCTCGCAAGGACTTAAATAAAGTTCTGTCCAGAAAATAGCTTTAAGTGGACATCGCACACTGCTAGAACATTAGGTATGGATTTTTACAACAGTCACCAATGTAGTATAATTAACAATTTGGAACCTAATCTTTCACAATTTCATAAATGTCTTAAACAATGGCATCACCGGAAACTTACCCTTTTAGGCAAAATCACAGTTGTTAAAACATTTGCTCTTCCAAAAATTAACTACCATTTTTTCTGTTCTGCCCTACCCGCCAATGAAAGTTATAACAGAGATTAGAAAGGCAATCTAAAATTTTATATGGAATTATAAACCAGATAAAATTAAAAGAAAAAATACTAATACAGGATTAGGAAGATGGTGGTCTAAAACTAACAGATATTGAAGCATATTTGAACATGCTCAAAGCAAACTGGGTTAAAATATATTTTGATGGTACCAAAAAAGGAAACTGGAAACAATTCTTTAGATTGAAATTAAAATGTTTGGGGATACACTTTTATTCGAATGTAATGTACAAGAAAGCAATATACAACAAATCGGCAACAAATATGTTTTCATGTACGACTTTTTAAAAGCATGGTTTATTAATAAAAATAATTACAACAATAAACTGAACAACACAATACAACAATAAATATTATGGAACACTAACGACATACAATTAGACGCGAAAATGTTCTATTATAAATCTTGGGCAGAAAAAGGGATACAATTTCTAGAACATATTTTCGACTTCAGAACTAAAACATTTCATACATTTGACCACATGCTGTATTTATACGCTATAGATGAAAGAGACTTCTTAAAATATTATTCGCTCATCAAAAGTATACCAGTTTCCATCAAAGCTAAACTGCCAGTGACATATATCTCTAATTACACATATCATAGTCTAATAGAACATATTTTATCAAAGAAAAACAAAAAAATTTATAAAACACTACTTGAAGCCGCACCAAAAAATAAAACGAGAGAAAAATGGGAAAACATCTTACAAACAGAAAATATGCCATGGAAACAAGTATACCTTATCCCGATTATAAGTACAACGGATACACGAATAAGGTGCTTTCAGTATAAATTTTTACGACGTATCATACCAACAAACTCGCTCCTCTTCAAATACAAAATGTACAATCAACCGAGCACCTATTGTGGGAATGTCAAAATGTATTAACACGATTGCAAAATTATCTGAATTCAAAATCAATCAATACTGAGTTTAGAAGAGATATTGTCCTACTGGGAATTTATAATAGAAATAAAAATAGCAGAATCATAAATTTTCTTCTACTTTTATTGAAAGCATTCACATACGAAACAAAACACAATAACACGATTCCACTATTTAATAATTTTGTATCATGCATTATACAACGTATAAAAGTAGAGGCCCAGATATCTATTAAGAACAACAGATATGCATTGCATCTGGAAAAATGAAACCTTTTTAGTGATCTTTTTTAGACCTCTAACTATTACACCCTTAAATCAATACCACAATATGCAAAACTATTTTTAATTGTCTATGTCATATCTTATGTAAATTATGTACTTACTTTTTAGATCATGTACGTGTATGGGGTATTACATATATTCTCAGATTGATGTTTGAGTATTATCATCATTTGAAAACATTCGAGGGACTAGTAATGTATGTGTCTGTATATTGAATGCGTATGTGTAGGTGGTGCGTGTGTGTGTGTGTTTGTGAGTGCGTGTGTGTGTGTGTACGCGCGTGTGTGTGTGGATGTTATTATTTTGATAGAAAATCATAAAATCACTCTTCTATTTAGACACAGAAATGATGTATATCGTAGAGTGTATCCGTAACTGAAAAACAAGATGTGTTCACTTCCTTAGAAAATGACATCCTTAATTTCGAATCATTGGGCACTATACTAGTGGCTGGGGAGTTCGATTATATTGCTTGTGATAAAAATGTACCCGATATCGACACTTTTGAGAACGAGGTCGATAATCCGCTGCCACGTCAGTCATTATATAAGGGACATAATTCACATGGCAACATACTTATTGAACTTTGTAAAGCTACCTCGCTTAGGGTTGCGAATGGCCGTTTAGGAAATGATTTTGGTATTGGGAAACTAACTTGTTATAATAAAATGGGGGTGAGTGTTATACATTACTTGTTGTTAAAAGAAAAATATTGTTATATTATCAATAATTTTCAAGTATGCTATTTTAACGAATATAGTTACCGAGCACCGTTGTCATTCGAATTACTCTGCAACAATTTCTTTGTGGATAAAAATGAAGAGTACCATCATTAATATGTAAAATGGAAGGATAGCGAAAATGAAATTTATAGAAACGGCCTTATTGACAGATTGCCAGATCTAAATATGTTACTAGCAAATCAGTCAGATACTAACAATGATATCACTGACCTTGTAAATACTTAATACAAACATTTTAAGAGAGGTTACCGATCCACTGTTCTCTAAGCGTGTTACGTATTGAAATAAGTTTGTTTCTACAGCTATAAAGACTCTAAGCTATGGTTTGATTTTAGCTGCAAAGAAGCAAAAATTGTATATAAAAATGCGCTAAGGCAATACAATAGGACAGGTACAAATATTGACCGCATAGAGCTATGTACTAAACGAAAACATTACAAACACACAGTAAAGAAAAAACATCGGGCGTACAAGCTAAAAAGGACATGATAATTCGAAAATTTGAGATTAAAGAGACCCAAAGACTTTTGGAATTATTTTAGACCTACCAAAAGTATGCCTACGCCAAATATACGCCTCGACGATTTTGAAAATCATTTCAAATCAATGTTTACGACAAATGGCCAAGATATTGATGAAAATTCGGAAGATTTTAATATTAATCACAATTTCAATGATTTTAATCCAGTCTTTGCCGAATCAGACATACCAATTACGTTAGACGAAGTCACCAAGGCAATATTATTGCTGAAACGTAATAAATCACCCGGGGTGATAAACTCTTAAACGAATACTTCTTCGAAGCCAGCGATATATTAGTAGGCTACATTACACAATTTCTAATATTATGTTTAATACTGGTATTTTTCCAAATGCGTGGACAGGGAGATAATTATCCCGATATTTAAAAAGGGAGATACAAATGAGGTGGAAAACTGTAGGGGTATTACTTTGCTCAGAAATTATGGAAACGTATTTACTTGCGTATTAAACCAACGGATCACTAAATGGTGCGAGGAAAACAATGTAATTTCCGACGCCTATTTCGGTTTTAGAAAGGGGCGGTCAACAATTGACGCAGTTTTTATACTTCAATATGTGATATTAAAATTAGTACAGCATGAAAATAAGCGCGTATATTGCACATTCGTGGACCTTAAGTCTTGTTTTGACTCAATATATCGCAATGCCCTCTTGCTAAAGCTCCACAGAGCAGGATTAAATAGTAAATTACTTCGCATGATACGCAACATGTACCAGTCGGTTAAATCATGCGTGAAACAGTGTAACTCAGTCTCCGATTACTTTGAATTATCAATAGGTTTACGCCAAGGGGAGATGACCTCACCTTTCCTATTTTCTCTATTTGTCGAAGACTTAGAAATGCTCCTTCAGCATAATATTCATAGTGTCCTAAGCTTACAATATATATGTTTGACACTGTTATTATTTGCGGATAACATGCATTTAGGCTCGTCGCCACAGGAGTTGCAGTTGTCTCTTGATATATTATATGAATATTGCAACAAATGGAGATTACAGGTAAACGTTGCCAACACAAAAACTGTAGTTTTCAGAAAATAGGCGGACTAAAATGGGGTTAGACATGATTTTACAGTAACGAATTAATCGATAACGTGAATGAATTTAACTGCCAAGGTGTTACATTAAACTATACTGGCAGCTTCGAATTTAATATACAAACTCTTCAGGGAAAAGCATTAAAAGCAATGAATAATCTCATAGCAAACCTGAAAAATATGATACAAAGCCTAAAACTGTTTTAAAACTATTTGATTATATTGTTTCTCCTATTATTTGGAATGGTTGAGAGGTGTAGGGTTCTTCAAAATCAAATACACTGGAAATAATACATATTACATCCTGGAAAACACTACTAGGTGTAAGACAAGTAATAAAGCCATCTACTCTGAACTCGACAGATATCCCCTGTATATAAATACATATGTTAGGATACTTAAATATTTAAAGATTGAAAGACATTTTCGTACAAGCATGGCTTGAGGCATGCCGTAATTCTTAAAAATTAAAAACTTACAGTGGGTTAAAAGTGAACTTTGATATCGAATTATATCTAAATATTTTAACTGTACGTAAGTTTAGAAACGCATATGTGTGTTTTCGGACATATTCACATAAGCTAAGGATTACAAAAGGTCGCTATTTAAATATCAATGGGGAAAATAGGTTTTGTCCATTTTGCAAAACATATATTGAAAATGAGTTTTATTTTCTGTCTATTTGTCCGTAATATTTGGACCTACGCGAAACATATATTCCTTCTAAGTATTATACGCCCCCCTACTGTAAATAAATTCAATATTATTATGAGCTCACGTAATGAGAAAGTGATCAGAAATATTGCAATGTACTTGTTTTATGCATTTCAAAGGAGACATTTATTGCTGCCTAACTCATAATTATATATAGCTGTACCATAGTAACCATTGTATTATGTTTGCATATGTGTATTGAAAATGGTGATTATGTTAAGTTATATGTATTTGCAAGGGCCGGAGGCCATATAGCAATAAACATTTAATTGAGTTATCGAATTATCAATTACTCTGCTATTATGTCTTAATAAATAGAGTTTTTATGCAAAAATAAATGATCGAACATTGTTTGTAGTGTTGCTTATTGTTGTCTACGAAGCGAATCAATCAACCACACGACGCGATTTGATTGGCAAAAATCAAATCTACCAAAAAAAAGATGTTTGTATATATCCTAACAAATTCCATAGCCAATCAACAGTATCGGCGGTAAACAGTGTTTCAAGAACACAAATATAATTGACCATACGGCAAGATTGATTAACAACGAGATATGTAATAATTGTATTTATTTAATGTTAAGTAGTGAAATAAAAAAAATAACTTTGAGATATATCCCTATATCACTTACGGTGAGAGACAACTTTTTAAAATTTTATTTGATATGAACAATATTTAATTTCAAGTGTTGTCATTATTTATTATACACAATTACCAAAAAACAAAAGTAGTAAGGATTGATAACAGCAAATGTTAAGAATACCTTTCCGATATATTGAAGTGTTTTACTTCTTATCTACTTTTGGATTTTCCTCAGTTGTATTGAGCCAAGGAGACTAGAACAGACAATGTGTACCGGGTACTAGTTTTACCCACAAGACACAGGAGCTGGTCATCTTGGCCAAAACTTAAATTTAGCATCCGGAACATTTATTTTATTATTTGCACGTTATAAATTCCTGCATACTTGTACTTTTTGTTTGCTGTTGCTATATACATTAGTCTCCCTTTGTTTACCTAATTGTTGTATTGCCGGTTCTCCTAAATCCAAAAAGATTTCAATGTACCCTTAAGTAATAACTTGTGTCAATTTAGCACAAAAGTATATATTAATTCGTGTGTATTAGATCTTTATATCCGGTAATCACGCTTAAGTATTTAAGTATTCAATGTGTTTTTGTAAGAAGTGTTCAGCGTTCAATTCTCCGCCATCTTGTTTTCTTTACATTCTTGACCGACTGATGGATCCGAATAATACATATAGAAAACACTGTATACGTATAAGTAATCCATTTCAGAACACACTTTCATCGTACTTATTTTGTTGTTTTACATTTTCACGCGCATCTATGAGTTTAATCATCTTGAATCGCTTGCGAAAACACAAGTGCGTTTGACTGTCGTGACTGTATTAACTATTTTTTACATCATAACACGTATGTACACGTTATTGTTTTTAGAAAATGTGAAATTTAGAAAACTGAACGCACTTTCACGTTCAATACTTACTTTGAACATTAATATATTTAAACCTAGCAGTTAATGTTAATTTGTGATTTAAAATCTAAACATTATTCGACGGCTACCATGGCTACGTGTATCCAGTTGCACGTATTTTAACTGAAATACATTTAGAAACCTGGATTCTGCGTTGCCTATGAATATACTGTACAGCATAGACTGTTGTACTGTAAACACGCAACCATACTAATTCATACAGTAAATCAATTGCGGCTTAAATCGCGCAAGCGCTCGTGAAAATATTAATTTACCCCCTTTCCGGTGATGATATCACGCGTTATCACACCGCAAACAAACCAATATCCTCTCCTATATATATGTATTCAATATGTTAAACAAGTTATGCATATAAGAACTGCTACTTTGTTCTGCCAATTATTGTAGTGTTTATATTATTTTGTTGTCTACATGTGTAAAGAACTATTTCTGTGCAAAGCATTAACCTTAACATACATGTAGTATTGCTCATTTTAAATATGTGCATAATATTGAGCAATCCTGTCCACATGTATCTGGAAACACAATGTATACCGTAACACAAATCACGTAATGTAATGTGAATAATATAACTACATTGAGTTAGAGTCCAATTGTAATTCACGTTTGCTGATGAATGTAATTCACGTTTGCTTACGCATGTCTTATGCTTTTTGCCCGCTCAATTGTTTCGCCATCTGTTAATTGTGTCGTTCTATTTACGTTGCATTGCACTGAACATTTAAAAAGACTGTGTTGTGCACAGTGTTAGCCAAATACAGTTCGTTTAACGTTTTAAAGTTTGTTATATGCAATTGAACTATCGAGTAACCAGTAAATTTTAACATTCGTTTTGAGACACACAATTCAGATGTTATTTAACGCTGAAGTGCAGAACACACCTAAACCATTAATGCACACAGATACATGTTGATACACAATGACGCCAACGCAGTCAAAATATAAAATGCATATTTCGGCCCGTTTCTTTTTTTGTTTATGGCATTCGGGCGCTCACTATATTCCGAGGAGGTCCAAAGTACTTTGTGATATTTATTTTATCATATTACTACAGCCAAATCGATCAGATAAAAACCCATCGTATAAACTTTTAGCTATTTCTATTTAGAACATGTTTGTTCAAAGGTTATGCTTATAACGCTATGTATTTCAATGAGACGTCATACCAAATGATGACATTTTTAGTAAACAACCACCCAAGTGTAAACAAGAGTGCCATTGTCACGTAGATACGCCCGTCAAAGGATAATATCTTTTGGAGGGGTGGGGGGGGGAGGGTAAAGATTCAACCACTTATGAGAGAAATCACTAAATCCATCCATGCAGGACAAATATATATATGCTATGGACAAAGTGGTAAAGATTGATTTCTTTTATATGAATTTTGACCTCAAATTGTGACCTTGACCTTGGATCTAGGGACCTGGTTCTTGCGCGCGACACTCTGACTCGCCATGCTAATCACTACTGTCAAGATATTTGAAAATCCATCCAGTATTGACAAAGATATTCTCCGGGCAAAGTGGTACGGATTAATTTCTTATTTGTTATATTTGCCTATTGTGACATTGATCTTGAAACTAGGGACCTGTTGTTTGCGCGCTACACTGCGTGTCGCAATGACTATAACTTCTGTCAAGTTATTTGAAAATCCATCCATGCTGGACAAAGATATGATCGCGACAAAGTGGTAAAGATTGATTTCTTATATTAGACCGCTGACCTCGATCTGTGACCTTGACCTAGAACCTAGTGACATGGTTCGTGCGCGCGACACTGCATATCACCAAAGTAATCACTTCTGCCAAATTATAAAAAAATCCATCCATCCAAATATATGCTCCGGACATATGTCCGTGCTGGACAAAGATATGCTCCAGACAAAGTGGTAATGATTGATTACTTATATTTGACCTTGCATTGTGACCTAGACCTTGGACCTAGGGACTTAGTTCTTATGCGCGACACTTCAACTCATCGTGCGTTTATTTTCTCCAAAGTTAATTGAAACTTCATACATGCTGGGGAAAAGTTATGCTCCGGACCAAGTGTTAAGGATTGATTTCTTATATTTTACATATAAGAATGTAAACTTGTGACCTTGACCTTGGACCTGTTTTTTGCGCGCGACACTCTTTTGCGCGTTTTATCATGCTTATCACTTCTTCAAAGTTATCTGAAAGTCCATTCATGCTGCAAAAACGGGCGTATACAAATGAAAAATCGTTTTTTTATTCATTTTGGTATATGTTAACGCCGTTTTCATGATTTATACGTAAATCATAATAGAATAAATACAATATTATGTGAGTGCTGGATAAGATCAAGTTTATCATGCTCGTCGCGAATTCAAATTAATAACTAACCAACCGAATATTTGTCTGTAGTATTTGGTTTGCTGATATATGTTCAATACCATCGACTACCCCATCCAGGTTATTTATTATACTATCACTAATAAAACGTACATAAAACCTGCTATGACATTTTAACATATTATGTTAATACTTATAAGTTCAATATTTCCACTATTAAAAATACCAAGTTGATTGTGAAATGCATAACATACTTGGTACAGTATTAGGACTCTGGGAACTGGGTGCCTTGTTATATGCATTACAAGTTGTATATATTAGAGAAATCGTCCAACTGTTAATTTGATTGCTTTATTTCATAACGTTTGGGCATGAATATATTTAAACATCATTAATTGACTTGTGTATAAATATGCAAAAAAATAACGATTCAACTACCTGTGTCTAGTGCAAGTAGATGCAATTTATATAATAAAGTAAAGACGTACCGTTTGGATGGTATTGGTCTGCTTTGCTCTTGGGCGACTGAATGGAACTGAAAGTTGAAAGCTCAATAATAATAAACAAGCACAGGAACAAACAAAACATGTCATGGGAAAATAAAAACAATCTCATGAAAAAGCCAATTTTGCGCACAAAATTGAGCAATCGATGACATATTTTATGTTAAGTTAGCTAATTTGCGATTTTGTAAAGTTTTTTGTGACATGTTATACTTACTTATTATACTGACAGCTGAGAAGTTATTTAAAACACCATTATAGCATGAACAGTCCATTTACATTCCATTATTGGGGTGTGTAAAGCCCTAGTCACACTGAGTCGTAGGACCCTTGAGAGTTGTAACTTCTTAGCTTAAGTCGCAGGACTCCGCAAGACAAACATCAAACTACCAATAACAACACATGAGCACATTCGGCGTTGGTCATGCGCTGGTCTTGCGTCAACGCAGGTTGTATTTGAAAACAACAGCACAAGTCAATTCAGTCGTAGGTAAGCGCAGGTAGTCGATAAGAACCCAGGACCGCGCAGTTCGACGAATGCCAACTAACGTTGTCGTAAATAGTTGTATACTGGTTAAGTATGACTACGAAATCTAACGTACTACAAACGGCGACTGCTTCGGTGTCTCTCACGCAGACGTACGACTTCGTGCGACACGCATAACGTCTCCTGACAAATATGAATGTTTACTGTCTATGTCTGTCTTTTGTTGCACAATTAAATCCGGCAGCTTACCTTTTGCCAAAATGAAGCAATGAACATGGACCTACCCCTTAACATGTGATGCGATGTTAAATATGTGGAAAAATGCAACATGAGAAGCCAAACAGCAATTCAACACCAAATGTATATTTGCAAAACTGTTCAAACTGAAATATAATATCCACTATATTAGCCACGTTTAAACAGTATGTCGACAAAATTTACCTGGGTGCATATGACATTGCATTTAAAGCTCTATATACGCGTAACACACACACACACGAACATAATTGTAATGATTATAATTGATGTACGTTCATTAGAACTGAATAATAGGTAAAACAATGTATAGTTTTAATGTCAATGTACGCCGCCTTGAAATCCTGATTTGTTTAATAAATTGTACGAGTATCAGTTCACAGCGCGGCGGCAAAAGGCTTCATTTTAATTTTAAATTCCAAGCAACTTGTTTTCAGACGTAATAATATGATTTAGCAATTACGCGAGAGTCTTGCGTAGTCGTAAGTCAGTCATGCATGCCCTTAAACATTAGTGCGTGGATAAGAATGTGCATCGCACATCGACGCAGCAGCTATTGTCTTGCACTGTCGTACAACAACGCACGATCCCACAGGGCTACGTAGGACCTATATCACGTCGACGTACGACTTCGTTGATGTCAGGCTCTAAGACGACGCAGAACTTTACAACGACGGCTTACATCCTACGTAGTTTTACGCAAGCCTATGTAAGGATCATGCTTCTAGTCGTAAAGTTTCGAACCTATTCAAAATCTATTACGACTGATTTTTAGACTTAAGACAACGCAAGACAGTCCAAACCTACGTAGGAACACGCATAACTCAATCAGGATTTTGCCTGTGATTAACAAACTCTGCTTGGTAACGTGTCGGCATCTTTTGTGAATCTTGAAGAATCTTGGGTATTTCGTATCGATCGGGAAGAGCCACGACTACTTTGAAATGTTATAATTGCGCCACCAAAAGTTTGGTAAAACGTAGAACAATCCTAGTGCAATCGTATCTCATTCTGGCATATTCTTACTGCCATCGTGTACGTAATTTTGTGGCATTTCGTGTATTATCATGACTGTTTTTTTAATAACATAAATATAAAAGACTGTACTACGTTATAATAAGTTTTGCTACGCATATGATACGGATTTCTAAGCTTTTCCTACGGCGGTTCACTTGCGCTACCAGTAGGATCTGTTGTGGCAACTATTATGACTATTAACGAATATACACGAGCTACCACGAGAGTGCGACGAGCTTCCTTAATCGTAATATAATCTTAAGAGAATAGTTAACAATCGTTTGAAATCGTCTGTTGCAATAGTTTATACATAACGCTATCGTAATTGAACCGTAGCATATCGTTACGTATCTTACGTATAAAACTGTGGAGAATCGGCTGCGGAATCCTACAAATGTCGTTGATATTCTTAGTCTCGTCTTACAACAACCGTCGGCATACGTAGGAAGATGCGATCGGGGCAATCGTAGCCCAAATTGTGACAGTGTTACCGAGGTTTATCATAGCCCAACTCGTGACAGTGTGTCCGAGGCCTTACACAATCTTGGTGAAGCGTGGTAAAGCGGGAACAAATAAATGCCAGCATCTGCATGATTCTTGATAAATCTTGGTTGATCTTCATCGATCGGTGATGCGCTGCGACTGCTTCGACAGTTCAAAACCTTCGTGGCTTATTGTAGCGTCGCCACGATTTGTTCAGAACGTAGGACAATCCTAGTGCAATCGTATCTCATTCTGGATTATTCCTAGAGCCATCGTAGAGGCATTATTGGTCCTTCGTGTTGAATAGTGACTGATTGTATAACAAACATATAAACGATTGCACTACGTTATGGTACGTTTTGCCATGTATATGATACGGATTTGTTCGTTTTTTACTATCATGGCTATTCACGAATATACACGATAGACCATGACTACGCGAAGAGTTGTCGCGTTGCTTGCATGGTTTGGTGCGATGATACTACGCACTCACTACGTATGCCTACGTTAGTTCCACGATTATGCAAGATATATCTTGATGTTTAAATCGCCTGGAGGCGTAGGGAAGCGTGAGCAATTTGGGTTGCTCATAAGTTCATCTCGAGTAATCTTCCTTTATCTTACTTCAATCTTAAGACAAACCTAAACAATCGTCTGTACTTGTCTGTTATCGTAGCGCTAGCGTATTATAACCGTAGCAGATCGTAACATATCTGGGTGAAACCGTGGTGAATCGGCTGCGGAATCCTACAAGTCTCCTTACATTCGTAGTCTCGTTCTATAAAAAAAAAATTAAATATACGTAGGAAGATGCTGTCGGGTCACTGTCCATCCCGACTCACCACGATTAATACGTCCACCATCAATCGTAGGCAATCGCAGCCAATATCATGCCAGTGTGACCGAGGCTTTAGCGACAGTGTAACTGGGACTTAAACAAGCAAAACGCGGTTGCTTATCATCATTAAGTGAATTATTCAGTACAGTCACGCGCCAATAACGTCCTGCTTATTGCTTTAACTAACCTACCCGAACCTAAAATGCGATTCCAACTCGGCTTAAAGCGGCTTTGGCAATATAATATTAAAATTGCATACAGGTGCTACATTTTCGGGCATATACGGGCGTAAATGACATTAAAAAGGCATATTATCTCTAATGTTAGGTTCACACTATCATGAATCGAAGCAAGATTGAAATCGTTGTTTTAATCGAGGACTTATCGTGGTGATTCTATCAGAGCTTAGCTTAGGTCTCTGACTATTGTATTTAGTAAGTCATATATAAGTCCAAGGATATTCACAATTACCTTATGTGCGCAGCTAGCGGAACAAGTACGTGTATAGTCATTGTCTCAGGTGGATATATGTCAATCATATTAAACACTTTGAAGACATAACTACGTACAAAACATATGGAGGTAAATTTACAATATTTATTTATATCGTAAATGTAAGCGATTGTGATTGTTTCTTAAATATTATCACGTGTTGATCAAGTTTATCCATGCAGGTTTTGACATATCGAAAGTGAAAGTCTTGTTGCCATTGCATGAATGAGCACAATTGCTTATTTTATAATAAGCAACGATTGTGCGGTGAAAAAAATTTAAAACTCTCGCTGCATTAGCAGGATATAAGCAGCACGCCATCATTTGTTTACGGCTAGTAAACATGAATTTAACTGGAGGTCACTGCCGTGAAATGTTCATTGCAAAGCATTGTGGATTTTAACCGCTTTATGGGCACCGAGCCTCACACTTAGTCCAGAATTATTCACAATACATCCATTTGTAATATGTAAATACAGATTAACCTCAATGCATCACAATCCTGGTTAGATATTAATGATGGAGAATACTTTATTAAATTAACTACAATAAAATACGAGTTATTGTTGCTCATGCATTATTTGCTAAATGGTCATTTATAATATATGTATTTAATGAGAAAGAAAGAAATAACTGGATTGTTATTCAATTTTGTTTTATTTATGTTCATCTACAGTATATCTTTCAAACTATAAACATATTTATGACTTACGCGTACCTCAGCAGCATGTTGAAAGAACCGCATACTACTACAAGTCAATGTTTTTATTATCTGTTTAATTTACCTTCATAGTCGAATTTTACGGTAACCTACTAGTTATGTAATATACAGTACATATATACACAGTAATGCTTTGTCAATATGCATATATTAAAGAATGCGAATGCGTTGACGCCAGTTTTAATCTAATCTAAACCGCCTGACATTCACCGATCCATTTGTGACCACTATACTTAAATTAACAATCGTAACGCCATCTAATCAGAGAGGAATTATTGTCCGATCCTTAGCGCACGTATTATGTACATGCCTTTATATAATGTTTACAAATTTACATGTTCACATGTTTACATGAATTCTCGAATAGATTGGAAAAAAGTTGAAACTAATCATTTTTTATGTTTTGAGTTATGTTGTGTGTTTATATGCAGCTCTTTTAAACAATTATCACAAGTATCTTCTGCTCATTAATGTTCATAGCATATCATCAATCTTTGTGTCAATATATTACTTACTGCTTACACACTGAAATGCCAATTAATATTTAATGATTTCAAATCTGGGATAAGCATCGAGCAATATACACATGTCATGTCCACGATGAGCTTTACGGATTAATAGAAGATTTATATTATAAAGCTTATCAAATTAACGTATTATAAACACACACAAATTGCTTTCAGTGTGAACGATTTTGAACTTTCAAACTGTCTTGTTTCGAGGAAAAATTTGACTTTGCATCTAGATAATAGAAGGGTGTGTAAAATTGTATTCTGTATTGCAGAAACACGTACGAAAGATAATACCCCCTTATTTCCGTAATACTGAAACACCACTTATTTGTTACAAATACAGTAAACCAGTGAGGAGTATTGTTTTAATTTATAAATATGTTACCGCCGATAAAAATGCATTGAAAAACTGTCCTACGTCATGAGACTGTGTTCATTCTAAATATATTTACGACCCTGTTGGTCATGTAATTACAGGTGACCTTAATTTTCCTAAAAATAAAAACCTTCGAGACTTGCTTCGCAGAGGCCCTAAATTTCGACATCAAATTTCACTAATTTTGACGATTGCATTGAAGAAATTATAGTATCATTAGACGAATACTTTACAGGGTGTTGCAGAAATAAAAATGCAGATGTATCTGCGCTTTACGAATGGAAGAATAAATATAAACAAAGCGAAACTCCACTTGCGACAGCAGGAGAGAACTCTTATTAGCTGCTCGAGGTCCTTTATCGTGCCTCGGAAAGTTGCAATTCTGCTGCTCTGGTTTGCATCTAGCCATTGAGTAATTAAATGGTAATTAAATTGAATAATATTCACTTTTATTGCTGTTTAATTTGAATTGCGATTCTATGTGGTTAATGTTTATTTACACTTACAGGTTTTGTGAATAATTCTGGGCCATGTGTGATGTTCATGCGCACATTTACCGGTTTAAACCCCTATTGCTTTGCATTGACCGTTCCAATGCTGTGACCTTAGTTTTATTAATGTGTGTTTTGTGTTTGTTATGTGTTTTTGTTATGTCCTGTGTATTTATTTTTTTGCCAATTGGTCACTTGCCATAAATAAAGGACTTCGGGCTGCTTATAATTGCTTTCTTCTGCTGTAGCAACTGGAGTTTCGCTTTGTTTATTTTTGAGTTAAATCATACATGAATCAAAACTTTGGAATGCATAGTACTTGCGAAAGGTGTGAAGTCACTCAATCCTATATCTATTATTTTCAACATAAACATATTACAATATTTTAAACTTTCAAATTTAATAAGAAATTAACAATATATATTGTATCAAAATCTATTTTTTAGGACCAGGTAACTGTTTATTCAACTGATAAAATGTGTTAAACGCAACGAAGTAAAAACAGGGGAGATAACTTTAAGTGACCGAAACACATTGCACTCAATTAGTTTTACACTTGATACATATTCTTACACGCGTATTTATATTTTGTTTCATGACATCAACGTGTTGTAACAATTCCACACATTCATGACGAGAGTAAATGTTTCCTTAACGGCCAAGGCAAATGTATTTGCATTATAAACTATAACCTATTAACAATCATATCAACCAACGTTTACGCACCTAGACCAAGGGACTCCATGATTATTGTCATTACAAATTTTTAAAACTATTGGCCATACATGTACTGACTCCGACTTTTGACCTAAGTACTCACTTAACATGTCATTGCCAACTTACTAACCAAAACTAGCCACGTTATTTGCAATACAAGGCTTGTTACAATTTATGGCTTGTTTTATTTAATTTGGTCGTTTTGACATTAAACTTTGTCCTAAAGACCTGACAATCAATTGGAATCCTGAAAATGTCATTACCATCATACCTGTCATGTTTACATATACCTGTACAAACCTAATCATTGCCTTTTGTCCGTCGTCCGGCGTGCGTTGTCCGTCGTGCGTCGTGGGTCGTGTGTCGTGTGTCAACATTTTCATTCAAAGAATATCTCCTCCTAAACAGCTGGAGAGATTTTAACCAAACTTCACAGGAATGATTCCTGGGTGACCCTCTTACAAAATTGTTCAAACCTTTCCGGTTGGGTGCATATGTAGTTCACAAGAGCTAAAAATAGATTTAAAACTGAAAATTTTAAAAATCTGCTTTTCTTAAACCACACGTCTTGGAGCTTTCATATTTGATATATGACATCCTCTAGTTGTCATGTACAACGATTGTTCAAACTATGCCCCTGGGGTCAAAACTGGCCACACCCCTGGGGTCACACGGTTTATATAGACTTGTAGAGCAAAATGACTTTTAAAATCTTCTCCTCTGAAACCGCAAGGCCCAGAGGTTTCATATTTGGTATGTAGCATTGTATAGTGGTCCTCTACAAAGATTGTTCGAATGATGCCCCTGGGGTCAAAACTGGCTACACTCCGGGGTCACATGGTTTATATAGACTTGAATAGCAAAATGACTTTAAAAATCTCCTCTAAGACCGCAAGGCCCAGAGGTTTCATATTTGGTATGTAACATTGTAAAGTGGTCCTCTACCAAGATTGTTCGAATGATGCCCCTGGGGTCAAAACTGGCTACACTCCGGGGTCACATGGTTTATATAGACTTGAATAGCAAAATGACTTTAAAAATCTCCTCTAAGACCGCAAGGCCCAGAGGTTTCATATTTGGTATGTAACATTGTAAAGTGGTCCTCTACAAAGACTGTTCAAATGATGCCCATGTGGTCAAAACTGGCCACACCCTCGGGCTCACATTGTTTATATAGACTTAAATAGCAAAATGACTTTAAAAATATTTTTCTTTGAAACTGCAAGGCCTCGAGTTTTCATATTTGGAATGTTACATGGTTTAGTAGTCATCTACACAGATTGTTCAAATGATGCTCCTGGGGTCAAAACTGGCAACACCCCGGGGTCACATGGTTTATATAAAGTTAAATAGCAAAATGATTTTAAAAATCGTATCCTCTGAAACCGCAAGATCCACAGGTTTCATATTTGGTATGTAACATTGTATAGTGGTATTCTACAAAGATTGTTCAAATGATGCCGCTGGGGTCAAAACTGACCACACCCCGGGGCTCACATGGTTTATATAGACGTAAATGGCAAATGACATTTAAAATCTTCTTCTCTGAAACCGCAAGGCCTAGAGGTTTCATATTTGGAATGTAACATTGTATAGTGGTGCTCTACAAACATTGTTCAAATGATGCCCCCGGGGTCACAACTGGCCACACCCCGGGGTCACATGGTTTATATAGACTTGAATGGCAAAATGACTTTAAAAATCTTATCCTCTGAAACCGCAAGGCCCAGATGCTTCATATTTGGTGTGTAAAACATTGTATAGTGGTCCTCTACAAAGACTGTTCTAATGATGCCCCTGGGGTCAAAACTGGCCACACCCCGTGGCTCACATGGTTTATATAGTCTTAAATAGCAAAATGACTTTTAAAATCGTCTTATCTGAAATTGCAAGGCCTAGAGATTTCATATTTGGTATGTAATATTGTCTAGTGGTCCTCTACAAAGATTGTTCACATGATGTCCCTGGGGTCAAAACTGGCCACACCCCGGGGGTCACATGGTCGATATAGACTTGAATAGCAAAATGACTTTTAAAATCTTCTCCTCTGAAACCGCAAGGCCCAGAGGTTTGATATTTGGTATGGAACATTGTAAGTCTTCTACAAAGATTGTTCAAGTGATGCCCCTGGCGTCAAAACTGGCCACACCCGTGTGTCACATGGTTTATATAGACTTAAATAGCAAAATGACTTTAAAAATGTTCTCCTCTGAAAGTTCAAGGCCTAGGGGTTTTATATTTGGTATGTAACATTGTGTAGTGGTCCTCTATAAAGATTGTTCAAATGATGCCCCTGGTGTCAAGCTGGACACACCCCGGGGCTCACATACTTTATATAGACGTAAATGGCAAAATGATTAACAAATTCTTCTCTGAAACCATAAGGCCCAGAGGTTTCATATTTGGTTAATACATCATATCGAAACCTCGATTGGGATTGCATATGGGATGGGTGGGTCAAGGTCAAGGTCACTGCTTCTAAAAATAGAAAACGGTTTCCGCTCAATAACGTTAGAACGCATTGAGGTATTTTAATGAAATTTAATACATAAGTACCTTATATCAAGACATTGCTTGGGATTGCATTTGGTGTGGGTGGGGTCGGTGGGGTCAAGGTCACTGTTGCAGAAAATAGAAAAACGGTTTCCGCTCAATCACTTGAGAAAGCATTGCTTAAACTTAATACACATATCTTATATCGAGACCTCACTTTGGTTTGCTAGCAGGGTGGGTAGGATCAAGTTCAATGTTATTAAAAGTAGAAAAACGCTTTACGCTCAATAACTTAATAACGCATTGAGATATTTTAATAAAACTTCATACGAAGATACATTTTATAGAGACCTTGATTTTTACATATGTGGTGGGTGGCGTCAGGGCCAAGGGCACTGTTACTAAAAAAAAAACAGTTTTAGCTTAATAGCTTGAAAACTTAAGATATTTTAATGAAACTTCATGCATAGCTATCAGGTGAGCGACATAGGGCCATAGTGGCCCTATTGTTAATCCTTTCATCGGTTTGACCCAATTGACGAGTCTTCGATCAAAATTCGCGACGATTCACGTACGATATCGGGCGGACCCTGCGCAAGATTCCCCATGAACATTTTACAAATATGTCACGAAATACCGTTGCGACTCCCGGTGATTATATCGGCTCTTTTAATTTTAAGAGTCGTACAGCTTACACAGAACTCTATGTTGAGAATCGTACAATGTACGTTTAATGCAAAGATGTATATTTAATCATTGATATTATGGTTTATTAATAAAAAATGTATAATATATTACGATTAATGTACACTATCATTCGAGGAAAACAGTGAAAACAAATATAGATGCCATAGGGAATTAATAACGTTTATACGTTTATGTAAAGACTTAACAATTGGACAATAACCATTATAATGCACTTAGAATTAAAATCCTTGTGTTGTTTATTTTTTCACAACAAATAGTCGTCCCTTTTATGCATTATCAACATTTCACTTTTTTTATAACATACATGTAATATGTGCATGTGTATATTGGATTCTTGCGATGACTATAAAAACGCGCGTTAATTGAAGTATTATTGCGTTCGGTTATTTCCAACATTTCTACATTTAAGATATTTTCTTTCCGTTTATTTTGTTCACATGTATTTCATAATCGTCACACATCAGTATATTATTTTTTTCGTATTTGCAATCCTTATCATTATAAAGATGTCAGTCACCAACGATATTGTATGTTAACCAACTACAACACACGAATGACATCACTACGTTGAAGCCTGTTATAATGTTCGTGTTTACAAGAGAAAACAACATTATTTTACAAACACCTTGTCTTCATTTAGTAGCTAGGTAGGTGCCTTAACCTAAGTCATATTTCAGGGAAATATTCATATTCATATATCCTTTTGAAAATCAATATTTTAGACTGGAAACAAGACAAAATAAAAAACACTGTTGATTCTTTACCAGAGTAAACCCATATAAAACAAAATTAACTTTATACGAACTGGACACATACTTAAGGAATGTTATGGTTTGAAGAAATAAGCATGTTTTGCAACAAAAGAGCATACAATTCAAAACGTTTTGATCGATTCTTTCAATTATTGTTTTAAAATTATATATTTTCCAGCCCCAGAATGTGAAACTATCCATGATGTGTCAAAATAGCACAATGACAGATCGTGTTATCAACGATTTGGTCGTTTACATTAAGTGTCACATTTTGATTTTTAACTATGTAACTAACATAATTCAGAGTAGTACATACAGCTAACTCATTAGTTTACCGGTAAGTGAAAATGTATGTTAAACGTAAAGGTTTTCATATTTGCTAAGTACTTTCTCGTTACGATTCGTCGCTTGCAAAATAATACGCCACGAACGTTCGCGATAACGCTTAAATTTTCGTCGCGAGAATTAGCAATAATAAGTGACATAGCGAGGAGGCGCTCTGTGCTTATCGATAAAATCGGTTCGTCGCATATTGCACATTTTTCAGGTTTCGCATGGCACGTACTGTATGACTAAGGGTCACACATTTAATAGGGCTCCTCTGATAGTCATAACCCACGTTTTCATTACCCGGAAAAGCCGTTGAGTTTATTTCGACTGCAGGTGTTTTGGTATTATATTTGGTCTGTCTGACCTTACCGTTTGATCCTAAAACCCACAAATCAATAGGAGCCCTCTACTAGTCATGTTTAACCTTCACACTGCATATAGAGGGGTTTAGAAATTATTGGCCGGACAAAAAAAAATTCAAATATTGGTTGTTTGTATTATATTTTGGTCGGTTTGACATTGATTTCTTACCAATTTACACCGAAATCTACATGAAACATCCATTGGTCATGAATATAGTTCTACGTACTGCGACGTTATTGCATATTAACTTTTTGTAGATTTTACTCTTTACATTTGAGCGAAAGTCATACAACCTAAAAAGTTCCTCTATTAGTCAAAACCAACCCACTTACCAAGTTTGAAGGATGACGTATGTTCTGTAGTTATTGTCCATACACGTTTTGGTCTACCTACAGACCGATAAACATACGCACAGACGGACCGACATTTGCAAAGCAATATACCCTGTTTTTGGAAAAGGTTGATATATAATTATCAACGATTTTTTTTCCTTTGGTCATCCCGAGACATTGACATGATTAAATGGGTTGTTTGTCTGACAAATGTTTCGGTAAATTGAATGCAGATGTTGTAACGTCTCAATTAAACCAGACACTTTAATGCCTCTATTTTACTTGTTTTGCTTGAAACTATTGAACCCACTAATCAATAATGACTACCGTTTACATGACAAAAAATGCGGTACGTGACGTTGGCGATGGTAAAAACTTCTTTAATGTTACCAAACCATCGGACATTTTTTTCGGTATTTATAGTTTATTTAAACAAGCAAAACACTAATGTCATTTCATGCGAACACAACTAGTGTTAAAAACTTGAAATGATGTGTTGTTTATTTAATGAACATGTTTTTGTTTATTACAGTTCAGGCAGGTATCCCTGTTGATATTGACGCAAGGTAAGAATTTATAGTATATGGGTTTTCACTGTAATATCCATATATGTTTATGTACAGCATATAATTATATATATTATACCGATTTTACCTGTATATCATGCTATCAAATTATGCCTATATTACATCGCAGCATGTAAATTACATAACAGTATTTAACGATATGTATTGTTTGTGAGTTTACAATATAGTTTCACAAAATAATCAATACATCTATTAAACTATTTTGCGTTTTAAATTTCAATAAATATATTCATATAAATATATAAATATATAAATATATAAATATATAAATATATAAATATATATATAAATATATAAATATATATAAATAAATAAATAAATATATATATATATATATATATATATATATATAAATTATAGTCAGCTTTGTGTTATTTTTTTTACATGCATAAAGATGCAATGCTGATAATAATAACGTAATATTTATTTATCAAGACGTAATTAATTAAATGTTGTGTTTCAAAATATATTTTGTGAACATATATCAATGTAAGACTAAGACGATAATTATGTTGAATTGTGACAACATATCATTTCGCAATCAACATTGCCAGTAGCAGTAGTAGTAGTAGTAGCAGTAGTAGTAGCAGTAGCAGTAGTAGTAGTAATGGTAGTAGTAGTAGCGGTAGTAGTAGTTTTAGTAGTACTAGTAGTAGCAGCAGCAGCAGCAGCAGTAGTAGTAGTATAGTAGTAGTAGTAGTAGTAGTAGCAGTTGTAGTAGTAGTAGTAGTAGTAGTAGTAGTAGTAGTTGTAGTAGTAGTAGTAGTAGTAGTAGTAGTAGTAGTAGTAGTAGTAGTAGTAGTAGTAGTAGTAGTAGTAGCAGTAGTGGTGGTAATAGTTGTAGTAGTAGTTATTCTAGTAGTAGCAATAGTAGCAGTAGTAGTAGCAGTAATAATAGTAGTAGAATTAGTAGTAGTAGTAGTAGTAATAGTAGCAGTAGTAGTTGTAATAGTAGCAGTAGTTGTAGTAGTAGTAGTGGTAGTAGTAGTAGTTGTAGTAGTAGTAGTAGTAGTAGTAGTAGTAGTAGTAGTAGTAGTAGTAGTAGTAGTAGTAGTAGTAGTAGTAGTAGTAGTAGTAGTAGTAGTAGTAGTAGTAGTAGTAGTAGTATGAGGAGGAGGAGGAGAAGTGGTGATGTCAACAGCAAAAATAGTAAACAAAGACATACACAGCTTTACATACATCCTTATATATTTTGTTATTTCAGCACATTTCGCTTGCTCGGTCCAAATCCTTTTAAATAAAACGATTATTGATGACACACATTTAATCGAATGTTCTTCGTTATCCTCCTTAACGTTTAAGTTTAGTGGTGAAACACGGGATTCAACAGTGCCTATTGCACAGTGCGAACAAATTATTCAACAGTGCTATTTGGTTGATGATACTTACACAATTAGATTTGGGATAACACATACTGGAAATGGTGGACTGCTACGTGTGATGCAGTTGAACGAGGATTTATGTGGGGCAGACAGATGCTGTGACTCCTATATGCCCGACAACTGTAATAGCACGACAGTAACATTACAGCATGCCACCATTACGATCCCCGGCACAAGCAATGTAGTTTTTAGAATACCTTAATTTATGTCTAAGTACTCTTATGTGCAGCGATTGAACCTAACATTAATAATATAATGAATATCTTATGTCATGCCTATCTCAACAATATATACTCTTTAATTGTGAAATTTCCGTAATTATCAATAAGGTAAATACTACAAGCTTTTGAATGAAGGCATTAATATAATTATATTGTGCAGGACTCTCTGTAGATAATATATGCTTGATAATGTGTGACGTGCTATGAAATCAGTGGACTATTAAACATGTTTTTTTGTTTTTGAATCATGCATTAAATTAATTGATCTTGGCTGTATAAAGAAATAATAATTATGTTCCTTGTGAACGTTAAGTTGAAGGTTATATAATGTTATCCATTAATAAAACAATGTACCGTTTGAAGTTATTACTCAGTAGAGATTCATAAGGTTAAGAAACATCGCTTGTCTCTTTCTAGCACGCGCCAGCATTCTTGTACACGAAGAAGAAAATTAAGTATGGGTAAACTATCAGAAGAACGTGCTATCACCAAAACAGTCCAAAAAGTGCCTATACATTTCCCCATGCGTATAAAAGGAAATAGTGCGTTAAAATTCAACGCTCTGTCATCAAATATGTATCATTGACATACAGCTCCCCGCGTAGTGCTTCTTTTAGTCCAACCCCCCCCCCCCCACAATCAATATAAACATTGCGAATTTAATAGATAAATCCATGAAACCTTTCAACACCTGTCGGGTGTTGAGAGAGTGGTTGTTACCCAAAACTTCTTGGTTAATTAACGGTTTGTAACTCTATATGTGTCTTATTTTTGGTTCGACAAACATCCTTTGGACAATACAACCAAACGACGCCACGGAAAACACGCACTTGTGGTCTTTTGTGGTCATGGTTGCATGCATATTGACTGCGATTATTGCGATTGTGATAGCAATCTATTTAAAAATTCGGTTAAGACGCTTCAAAAGTACATCGTTTAGTAATGTTTATATCATATTGTATATAATATCCACATAACTACATCATCAAAATGTATTATGCATCCATGTTTACATATACAATACGTTTTCTTTTTTATATCGCTTTAAACATTTTATCAGTTATTTGTTTTATATGCGTTATCAACCATTGAGGCGTTTCGAATGCTTTTCAACAGTAATGTTTTATTTCAGGAAAAACACTTTATCGGCAACATCCGGTGAACACGATACAGGCAACTGGTAAAGTATTTAGCACAAATATGACCGTGTGCTTTCATAATAATTCATAATTCATAAATCATAATAAAATCACCATTATTGGAAACACGTATAATATATATCAAATATAATTAAGTACACTAAACAATCACACTACTAACACATACTACAGATATTATGCAATTCAATGTTGTATGCAAATTGTCAACATGCCAGAAAAGTAGGTTCGCTTTATTAGCGAGTGTCTATATGTATATGAGGCGTGTCGTGGGAAAATCGAACTTAATGTATGTGCGTTAAGTGTCGTCCTAGATCAGAGTGTGCAGTCCGCACAGGCTAATCCAGGACGGCACTTTCCGCCTATTGTAGATTTATGTTTAGAAGAAACTTCCTCGAAATAGAAAAAAATCATAAAAGCGGAAAATGTATTCCCCAAATGCTTCAATACAATCACTACACGTATTAATCGTACAGTTCTTTTGCACACGTATATAATATGTTAATACATGCATGTTTTACTCCATTTATATTCCATATTGGTATTACAAAAATATAAAAACAACGCAATAAAATATCGTGTGTTTTATATACATATTTCAGACAATACAAAAGCAGAGGAAGAACAGTTTGTTTAACAGCATTGAATACGCAGAATTACACAAAGGCACACAGCTGCCCATCAATGACATTTTGAAGTCACCCTTGTGAGATAATTGTATTATTTTGTATCAAATTATAAAGAATAACAAATTAGTACCTAGTCTTGTATGAGGCTATGACTAATTAACGGCGAGGCTTGCCGAACATGATATAATTAAAAGGCCAGACAGTAACATTTTTGTTTTATATTTATCATACCATTTGTTTTGTTTTTTTAAATTGCACCAAATGAGCTGATTGTATATTATGCACAAGAAGAGCAGCGTTGACTTTGCTGAGTCGGCTGTTACATGTTCGCGTTAATGTAGTTATGTATTTATAAAAGTTGACTGGATAATACCTACGATTAGCATTCCTGACTAAGAGATGAGCAGTGTTCACTGCAAACACTTCTATTCATATTATATTAAATCTACACATTGAAATGGATTGTACCCATAAATGTTATTAGATAACACACGTCCACGAATTGTTTGCAGACGCCATTTTGAAGTTGTGTATTGAAATGGAGATTTTCAAGATCGTGTTAATATTGACTGTAGCGTTTTATTTTTTGGCAAAAAATGTTTTAGGCTCAACAGAAACTGATTCTTTGTAAATATTTTAATGGCTTCTTCAACTAAAGTGTATGGATGATTTTATGTTCGATTGATGACACTATACACTACCAAAGTGTGCGATTATGTGAATATTTAAGGAATAATATTTATATATCTTAGTTTGATTTCGAATAACCCACGGTAAGGAGTACAGAGTTTACAATATACTAATTCCAATCCTTATGTAATTTAATATAAAAGCGATAACTTTAACATAAATAAATGCAACATTTTGCACAAAGGGACCCTCATAACCACACTTTTCTTAAAGAGCATTCTAAGCTGAATTAATTTAAACAATAAAAAGGGTATTATGTAAGAAATAACTCGACACTAAATAAAGTTCACTGTTTTACCGCCATCATTTTAGCGACCAGTTGAATGTAACCCGCCTCAGCGCAAGTGTCATACTGTAGTCTCCAATCTTAAAACATATCAGTGGTGTATTAGTGCATACCAATGCTTACCATACCATACCAACATCTCCAAAAAAGAATACCAAAGCAAGTGTCTAAACCTAAAAACATGTATTCGAGTTAAACTTGTTAATTTATTTAGAGAGTACAGCCCTACATGACTTATTTATTTATTGTATTGTGACCTAGATGAATAGCAATTAAATAACCTGTGCGAAGCATGAGCGATTTGATTTCACGCATCTATATTTTATGCCGTGTGTTATTCGACAACAAACTATGATATAAAAATATTATTTCGATTCTTACACGATCCTAGTCTGTATTTTAAAGCTATTGAATACAAACTATAGTTTATATCCACTCCGTACATCTGTCTACATTTAATTCACACGCGCTTTTCAGTGATGTCAACGAATCAAAACAAAACAATTCGACGTCAGCTTCATTCGTAGAATTTGAGCGGATGACGTCAGATTCATTGATAACAATTAAAGAACCAATATAATTGTCGACTGTTCGTTATAATATGTTTGGATTCAAACGTTTACAGGCGGACACTAGTCATTAAATGAATCGATGCAAACGGTTTATTAGACTGTCTTGAAAATTCAACAGTGTTGTAAGTGTCTGGTTAGGAGTACGGTTCAGAATGTTTACTTATGGAGTTTCATATATTTGCTTTTACTTCACGATTTACTTATTAAAAATGAACTGACATGAGAAAATATAAGTTGTTGGTTATAACGTTACAAAATGGTCTTTATTAACTGAATCGTGTTCAAACTCGTGGGATACACACAACACAATCCAGTTCGCCAGAGATTGATGAACAAACCAAAAATAAAATAAAACGCAATGCTGAAAGAAGCTCAAAAGATTTGAAAGATGCATAAATAAACCAACATAAATGGGAATTGAAGTAACATAAATTTATCTATCGCATATAATAAAAAAATCTGAGGTGTTTCGTTTTATTGTATACATATATCACATATCATTTGGAATAGAACATTATTACAATGCAGGCACTTGTATATAATTGCAAATTGTAAAATAAAAATGAACAAATGACGTCGGAATTTAGACTATATTTGCGTTGTTTATTGGGTAGTTTCACAACGATAAGTTTGTTCCTTTTCTATAGAAACAGATGCGAGCATCATGTTAGAATAATGTCTTTTACATGCGAGTTCTCATTAAACCAAATTATCTTACGATATATGTATCTGTACATTTAAATGGGTCTGAATTGTGTCGAGGTGTTCTCTGAACTTCCGAAGCAAAATCGAACGTCAAATATACTGCTGGAAACCGTTAAATAACGTTCATAATATAAGTTATATACACAAATTAATTGCGGAAAAATACATTGCATTACTTGTTTCAATTTTATTTAATATTTTTGAAATTATTTTCATATAAACACCGATTATATCAAACAGTATGTAAGTTGGACCTAATGTGTTCCCTGAAATGCACGTATTCCCAAGCAGGACAAAATATAAGTACGTAGTGTATACATATTTATATTGCACATAGCAGTAGCTGCTTGTAGTGGTAGCTCAACCCGATAGTCCGACATATTAACTTGCAATCCAATTTGAAGATTGTTCCTTTTTTAACGAATCCCATCAACATATGTGTTGTCCGCCCCTCTTTTTCAAAAGCACGAACCCGCTCCTGCTGATGGTGGAGCGGATGTGGTTGTGGTGATTTTGATAAGTTTGGTAGTGGTGATGATGCTTGATAGGATGGTAGTTGTGGTAACAGTGGTTGTGTTCACAATGGTAGTTTTGACGATGAGTGTGTTGGTAATTGTTATGGTGATAGTGGTTGAGATTTACCGACGAAAATTATGGTGACGATAACTGGGATGATATTTTGTTCATGATAGTTATGTTGACGGTGATATTGTTGATAACATGGTTGTGTTATGATGGTATTAGTGATGATGTTTGTGTTGATAATGTTTGTATCGACGATGTTTGTGTTGACGATGGTTGTGGTGATGATGGTTGTATTGATCATCGCTGCTTTGGTTTTGGCTCATGTGGTTATGTTAATGATGTTTGTGGTTATAATGCTTGTGTGAATGATGGTTGAGGTGATGGTAATTGTCATGACGATGGTTGCTGTGCTCTTTGTTGTGTTTTGTTGACGATGTGTGCTGGCGGTTGCGGTGACCATGATTGTGGTACTGACGGTTATGGTGCCGATAATTTAGGCGATAATAGTTGTGGTGACGATGGATGTGGTGATGATGGTACTGGAGGCCACGATTATGGTGACAATCATTGTGGAAATGATGGTTGTGGTTACGATGTTTGAGATAATAACGATGGTTGTATTGACAAATGCTGTTTTGATTCAAGCTTTAGTGATGATGGTTGTGGTGACGATGGTATTGAAGATTGTTGTGGTTATTTTCATGACAGGTATTTTAACAACTCTGCGTAAATCTAGTTTCAGAACATTCGCTTTCGACGACGGGAAATGTAATAGGTGTGTTGATTTAGCTTAACAGTATGTTGTCTTTGCAGTCATATTTTAGTTCGGTCTGAACATAACCAATTTAATCGCCCGAGTTGTCCTTTAAAGATGTGGTCATTTACTCAATAATTACGCATGCTTCACAGGAAATTTTTGCGTGTCATTGTTAATTGTTTAAATATTGTCCCAGCTGCTTGAAACTGCAAATCAGGCGTATAGTGTATTTACCGTTGTGCTCGATTGAGATATTTATGGAAAACTTGATGGACATTTTAAATATTTGTAAAATATGGTCAGGACATTTCATGTTGTCTGTATAGTAGTGTTATTGAGTACAGCAATGAAGTGTAAGTTTTTACAAAACCTATTATATTGTTACTATTGTTGCTGATGATTAAAATGATAGTAATAATAATAATAATAATAATAATATTATTATTATTATTATTATTATTATCATTATTGGTATTATTATTATTATTATTATTATTAAAAATACTTAATAATAATAAAATTAATAACAATAATAATAATAATCATAATAGTAATAAATTAGTATTCTTATACATAATGTATTTCATTATATCACAAAATAATGAAAATAATAATGATGATGTATTTGTAGCCAATATAGCGATACCAAATATTTATATTCACATGTGGTCGCCCACGATATTGGAATTACACTGTGCCAAACATTATGACGATACCATGTATACCATATTTGAAAGAAAGAAAATAGCCACTGTTACCTTTGATAGCATTATCAGTGTGGCATATAATGCATCGATGTGTAGGGTTTTAGAAAAAACACCAGCGATACATGCGCAATGTACCTGCGAGTACAAGCGTCATGTTGTATGTAATATAACTGATGCTGAAAAAAACCGGTATTGGAGACCTATGGAAGTGTAGGACTTTCACAAGCGACGGAACACGTCTTGAGAGCGAACCTATCAGCGTAACTATGAGTATGTTTATAAGTAAATGAGATGCTGCTTAAAATAATTTAGTATGTGTTAAGCTAAAATGCTCCTACAATGTATAGAATTTCATCTCAATCATATTACCAGTTGATTCAAGTTCATTAAATACTCATAGTACAAGTACATAATTTAATGTGTGCCTTAGGCATGTCTGATTACAATTTTCATAATAAATATTGACACTTAAATAAAATTGATGGTATAAATACTATAAATATATACACTATGACAATAAGAATGATGATTGTTTTCCACTAATCATTAATTAAATACTTATTTAAACGTATAATAATGACAACTTGCTGTTCACTACCATCGCACAAAAATAGCTCAGATGAAATTTAGAGACTGTACTAAACATGTACATATAAATCGTTCAATGTATCATTATATGGACAGACCACAGCGTCATAAGAGACACATCAGCAATTTCCTCGACAGTGTATTACAACATATCATACGTCGAAAACGATACGACAGTTGACGACTCTACAATATTCCTTTTCAAAGGTTTGTACATGAAAAGTAATAATTTGTTTCAAATTCAAAGTATACCTAAATTGAAAAAAATACAACACTAAATTATATATATTGTGCTTTGCTTAATGCGTCTCGATTACGACTTTGTTTGGTGTTTTGCTGTTTGGGCAGAAGTAGTGCCTTTAAATATTTATAACGTTCGTTTAAATGTATAAATGCTTTAATTACATCAGATTATATTGTCTAAATATCATACGTTGGTTTGTTATATGTTACATATAACCCGTTCGGTATTGTCATTGTATTATATTGTCATAGTACATGTGTATTATATTGGATATTGTTGTGCATGCGAACACATGTAGATCACAGAGTTGTTATCATCGTTGCTGTCATTGGGTGTTTGATCATCATTACCGGAGCTGCAGCCATATGTATGTACCGGAAATATAGACTGTATTCAGGTAATATCAAACAACAACAACATTGTAACTGCAAAATATGAATCTCAAGAGCAAGCACTCCATAACTAGCAAACATATGCTTATCATCTGCAAAAGTATATAACCATTTGCTATGCATTTATACTCTGCCGATTACCTCTGAGTTGAATGATATTTTGATTATGCATGTCTTTCATCAACAGCGAATCTTACAGTTGTTCAGGATGTATCGATAACTGACCAAATGACCGATAGACTTGGAATAACTGAACATATATTACCTGGACAAACAACTGTTGAAGGACGAACACCTCTGCATCCTTTTGAAAGCATTCCGATGACGTCTCTGTCACTTTTTGCGGGCAGTTTTCAGACAGTAAATACCACACGGGCTACAACTGATTTCGAAGACAACGGGAAAAGAGAAACAATTGCTAGCGTGCATTACGAATACATCCCAGACACCCCTCCCGACACGCCATATGACGAAATATCGGATTTAAGCGGTAATTTAGTAGCAGTCACCTGTTTGTATGATAATAAACAGTATGCCGATTATAATTGTAAACATTTATATTTTATATAAATTACGTCTAACATCAAGGCAATCCATTTATAAAACCAAATTCGGTTTTATCTTTTTTTTATGATGGAAACAAGATTTTGAAAAATTAACATTGAGCGTTTGTTATTTATCAGTTTGACCTTGCTAAAATTTTTCAGACACCTATCTGCATATTGTTTTACTGGTTCGAACACCATTGCGTTCGCAAACTATTTCACTAGTAAATAGTGCTTATGTTAAATCCAAACAAACTGTTTATGTTTAAGACAATGGCGAAACATCAGAACAACAGGGGTATGTATTTTGACGGCATGACAGTCGTTCAAGTTCATTTCCGAATATGTGTGATCATTGTGTTTGTCACGGTTACTGTCTTAATAGTGTTTTGTATTCAAACGCACATGAGGTATTATACTTGGTCTGTTTTAAATATTTGTCAAAAAAATATCGAGTTTGTAGTCACATGGTTACAACTTAAGCTGAACATTGAACAGGTTTGCCTGGGACTAAAAAAAGAGTAGCTGCAATTCCTTTTTTTGAATCTTGCTAAACATTGAAGGTTACATTTTAAAGTTATAAACTGGTATTGTACTTTGTGTTCACTAAGGGCATCGACTGTTCGCTATGAAAGTCTGCTACAGAGACGAGGGGAAAGTGCGCAGTACAACATGATGGTTCAAAACCAGAACTGAGTTCACACGACCAGAATTGAGTTCAAGGTCTTTACATGACTTATGTCAATCTACATACATGTATGCGTGATGTGAAAACGTATTATACAGAATCTTACCATCGACAGGTGAGAACATGTGAATTACTGCATGCATATATGTCGCAATACAACTAAAATATGCCAGATGCAGTAGTGTAGATATACAATACACCAATTATAATACAAGTTCACCAAATGATAACATTGGGTCAAAAATGTAGAGTGTTATCATAGATACGAAATCTTTGAGATATCAACTGTTAGTGTATTTTAGCGTTTAATCAAATAATCTTTTTCAAAAAGCTTTATAAGTTAAAATATTATTATCACGGCTACAAAATGCCAATTTGCGTATATTTGAACACATACTATAAATGAAATAATTGACAAATGTCATATGCTCTCCGTTGGAAGCACTATAGCACTGACTTTGTACAACAACAGTCAAGGTAAAAGCATATAAAAAGTTGTAGTATCAAAACATTCAAGTACAATAATATGTTAGAAAGTTTGATAGACTGTGAAATACATTGTTTGACAACGGAAGCGGAGTTATTTTAACCAATAGGAATGCTAAGGTCTCACAAACATATATTGGCGCATCAGTTTGATACTCACGTTATCCGAATGTCAGTAAATAAGATATAGTTGCATGTTCAAACATGTAGTTCATTTTGAAAACGTGAACATATTTGTTACAAAGGCCATTGATACAACAACTGTGGCGCCGTTACAATTGCGGGTCCAGACGACGCGAAAGTATATACGACAAAACTTGACACGAAGTTCTAAGTGAAAGGGAAGAGTTATAAATGCTTTGAAACCGTGGTTTTATTGTTTGTGTTTGCAACCCTACGGAGTTTAATTCGGAAATGAAAACATATATTTGTAAAAGCCTTTAATATATACTGCAGTCAATAATGTTGACCAATCGTTTACAGCAGTATTTTAAGTAAGTTATGACTACATTCACTTGTAAAAGTTTTATGATGCCTATATTCGTTTCCAAATCATTAATATATGAAACTGTTGTTGTTGTTTTTTTATTCAACACTGACAATCGTTGTTTATGTTTCTTATTATTGAATGCAAAGTTAACATAACAGTCTATTATTTCAACCATTAGTATTACCAATAAACAATTTAATTATCACCATATTTGTATATGTTCATCCCATCGCTCTTTGTCGCTCACTGGTTACCGCTAAAGTAATAACATTTATATTTCATTACAAGGGTCATTAATAATAGTACATGAGATGGATCTAATCAGTATGTGTCATGCGATAATTCTAATAATGATTCGGATTTTCTTATCAGCTGCAGACAAAGGGAAGTACCTGAGTCGCACACTAAATCAGATGCTAAACGCGTACACGAGCAAATACCTTGGTATAACAACAAAAGGTACATACGTGTTCTTCCTATTTTACAACTAGAGCTAGAAGTCCATGCACTCTAACCAGTAAGCTATGCACATAAAATCAACGATAACTCGGTTTTGTAACCAAATAATCGCGACAATATTCTAAGCATACACTCTCTTTTTTAATAAGACAAATTGTTATGACGATTAACAAATAACGTGCGTTTAACTGTTTAACATCAACAATGATTGGCATTTATCTATTCAAAGTGGTGACAAAAAACAGTAATATTTTGTGCCAGTTTTGTGCTGTTTGTATTGTGCTTTGTTGTGTTGGTGGCAAATGGTCACTTTCTCTATGATACAGTCATGAACTATAATACGGAAAAACATTGGGTGCTATGAAACCTCTGAATTTATTTAAAGTCTCTCCAAACAATCACCATTATATGTGACACAGGAATTAAGAAATTCTGATACTCATAGGTGGTTGTGTGGGCAGAATAAGAGGGGAAACGAGGGACGGAAGGAAGGATAGTTTAGAGCAACATTTATACTTGAGTAACAAGACGCTTTTTTCGTGAGACTCATCAAAAGAGAACTACGTGTTTTCCAACAGTGGTTAAACTTGTTTTGTTTCATGAAGGGTCGTTTTTGAAAATACAACACGAATGATAGTGCGTGCTCAGTGCAATTTAGAAAATCCAATAGTTACCTCGCCATAAGTTTTTAATTATCTATTCGTTGTGCTTGAATATTAAAATCCATTATATCTGCATGACCCAGTTAACATATTTGAACAATTTAAAAGCCGAGCAATGCGACATATTGGGACGATTGCAATTATATTGTTCAAATCGATTACTAGTAAGTTGTCGACCGGTGTCGCGTGTTATCAGGTAACATTTTGTGATTTAAGCCCTGATTGTGACAAAATTGTACCAAATCAATACGCCGATGTGATGTTCTATATTGTAAACGACTTAATATTTGCATAATTGCATCACTTTCATCAAATTGTAAAGCTTTTATTCTCTGCTACATTTAATAACTAATATTAATGATAATGGAAACAGCATTTTTGTATCTCGATACCTGTCTATCAAATGCAGCACGCAGCTGTAGGTTACTTCATTACTAAAATATATTTGTATACCTTATGATAAACATTGTGATATAAATAAAATTAACGAGATTTACAGTTAAAGCTGCTGCATCAAGACATATATAAATGAGGCCATAATAGTTGTTTGTAATTTAATCTATACAACATTCATCAAAAACAGTGAATGCAGCATCACTTTATAGTATAAAAAACAATACAAATAATAGCAGACAACACGACTGTTTTGGGAAAGCCCTTCTAAAAATAGAATAATACTATTCAGTGTATTTGTAATTTCGGGCCGTTTATAAACATGCAAGATGCGATTCCAATAGCTTATTAAAAATAGAGATAATATAGTATTTATATGATGTTATTAATTTACGTTTATTTATAAATTTCTTTATGTCCTACACATATTAAAAAAATATAGCTGAAACAAAGATTACTTCTAACAGCACTGAAATGAAATATTATGAGCACTTGCGGGGGATTGAAACCGGGTCATCGACGTGAGACCTGGATGCTCTAACCGCGCCGCTAAAGTCATTTGCACGGAGTGCTGCTTGTAATTTCGGACATATTTTGAAAACAGTGGGACTCCGGAAGCGGAATAATCGGCTGTTTGGGCCAAGTGGAAATCTTTCAACAACAACCTACGAGTTATAAATATTCCAAAAGCGTATTGAGACGCGTTTGAAATCGGGCTGAAAGAATGCGGTGTAATGATTAAACCAGGGTGTTTGGAAATTTTGTTAATGTGTCAACAATATTATTTTAGTCAGTTTTATTAAATAACATCTTGTTTTTCAAGATTTGAAAAAATCTGTGACGTAGTGTCTTTAGTTAACGTACAATTCTAATTAAACTGGATGCAACTTTAAGGCGAGTATACGTAAACACTGTCAAACGCATAACTGTCTTGTATTTGCAATCACAAAATAACTTCGATTGTAAAGCAAAAAGAATCAAATGCAAGTCAACTAAAGTGTTTGTTTATTTATTCGATATGTTGTATTTATTTGATAGTAAAACACAGTGATTAGTATGTTCAATAATGCGGCTATGCGACAGATTTTCGGAATATTACCATAGACAAATGCTCAATCTGTGTGCAAGTACAGAAGTACCATTTATATCTCATAGCCGATACTACAGAGGGAGAAAGTTGGAAGCTAGGGATTAGAAGTACTAGTCAACTATGCGTTTTACTCTTCTTAACACACAATCATGACGGAGTTCATTGTTTGTTAATAGCAATTGTGCCAGGATCTGTTATCCGCAAACTTGCACAAAAAACATATACTCGGCAAATGGTACAATATGCATCATCATAGTATTGCTATGACTTAAATAAAATACTGTATGTACAATATTCCAGGCGAACTAGAACGTGTGTATTGAACTAACATAGCATGTTTGCTCAAACTATAAACTGATTATTTGAAGCGAATAGAATCTGACTCTCGTTGTCATATCATACAATAATTTATTTAACGAGTTGAGGACTTTTGTTAGTAAATGAGCCTTTGAGTTTAATAAAATATGGTATGAAATGACAACGAGTGTCAGATCTTTTTTATTACAAGCTTTTAAACGAAACAAAAAGTCTACTTTTGTCAAAATATGTTGATGAATCCTAAACGCTGTGTACTGAGGTGACGTCATTTCATGTTGACGACGTCATTTCATCAAAACAACGTCATGAGATAGGTCATTCACAGGTTATGTAGCCAATTAAAACATTGAAAATTTGATTTTACACGTGTGTAAGATAAACATATTCGTTATGGGTGTATTACACGGAAAACAATGTATAGTATGTGATAAAATAGCTATATGGAATAGAAACATTATACTTATGTAAACTATTATTTTATTTTTAAATTAACTGCGGCAGAAATAAGTGCAATTATTAACGTCGGTAAATGAGAACGTGTTATTTGTAACTAACGCTATTTTTTAAATAATCGTAATGAAAACATGTACTTGTGGCGCAAGTAATCAAGTGTTCTGAAACTGTGGTTATATTGGCACACATGCAAGTACTGAGGACTGTGAAAGTGTTTATTACTCATACAAAATGTTGAACACAAAACCACTGACACGGTGAGATAATGGCTTTCTATTCAGTTAACAATGAACATTCGTTTACAGCACTTACAATTTGCATGCATTTAGCAAAGTGTTATGCCGTCTTTCTCATTGTGATTGTGTGAAAAATATTCGCAGTTTAGCATTTTTATTAAGTACAGTCTTAAATCGATGTGAACTTTTAGATGTTGGCTAGTAAAAGTGACTTGCTAAAGTAACCATGTTTCAATTTTTATTCATCAGAAATAGACCGTTATTTATAAACCGAACACACTATTGCAAACATCATTCGATTTTTACATGAATGAAATATAAAACTTCTTGGTTCTATCCTTCTATCCGTTGTAGTTGTAGTGACGTCATTCAGAATTTCAAAATAATTCTTGAGAACCTTCGTTGATTAACACACAACTAGCACAGTCTGTACCCTGATATGCTGGCTCAGAAGAACATGCATGTTCAGAAGACAATGCAGAATTTCGAAAGTATGCGTACCTGTAGATAGATAAATCTGATAAAGAATCTCTTAACTCATATCTATCGCAACAAGAATGCTGGGGTAAGGGGAAAAATACAATCATGCATTAACTTGCGTACCCACTCTCTCCTCTTCAACTTAATCCTGCATTGTCTTCGAAACATGCATGATCTTCTGAGCCAGCATATCCGGGTACAGACCATGATTATTGACGTCGGTTTTGAGGCTATCTTGTTCACGTTGTGAAATGTATTTGTTTCTATAGACAAAATCAGCAACTGTTATGTCAATATGCTTAAGCCACTACCTTGCCTTAAATCAAGGGAAGTAAATAAGTCGGATTGTCATAAATAGCTGTACCATGCGTTTACATATAAACACCCATTGTTACACAATATTGAAATACATAGCAGGATATCATTCTGTGTTTGAAAGCACAATCTTATTATGAGTAATTACACAATGAACATGCTCCTGTAAACAAAAACACGCAACAATTTCCAAATATTTAAAGTTAACCATATAAATTGACAATGACATCCACCTCATTTCATTTTTTTGTTGTGTTTACTATTTAAACAAACAGAATGCTGCAAACAAAAACCAGCCAACAACTACCTGTTATACAACGCAACGTATATAAATTGACGATGACATACACTCTATTACACTGTACATTGATTTGCCTTTACACGGAGTGAAAACAAGATATTTGATATTTATTAGCAATGCAGCTAAACAAACAGAAAAACGAAGTATTTGGCAATAGAGAAGTCATACAGTTCGTCAACCTGAAGTAGATCCACTAAGCATGTGTCATGTTATGATTCAGGGAAAGATCAAGAGCAACATATCACATAATAGTAATGTATAATATCACGTACAACGCCATATATGTCTGCAAATATTGAATGACAAATGAATAGACAATGATTAAACTCCATAAGTAGAAGCTTTAATATAATCAAAACCCTTGATTTATCAGTAAATGTCACAGAACTGATCCCGCTCCCCCATGCTCTTTTTAGTAGCACCCTGCTCCTTTTTTTTATCTTAGATCTTCCCCGTAATGCGACCATAGTAGCAATGCTAGCAACATGTGTATAATGATTTATCAATCATAAGGAATGCACATGATCAGTCAGGTCAGGAAGACTTATAAATACAGCGAGTAATATAATAATGCTGAATTTACGTCATTCAACAAGTGTGCTCAGAGTTTACGGCAATATTAAGATATTTAAATTGCATCGATTTGTAGTAAAATTCAATGGTTTGAAGAAATATGCTGCAATTTATTGTAATTTGACAATAATTAATATTATTGGACACACGTTTTATAATATAACTAATGCCCAAAACATTAACTCCAGATTTTGTATTACAATTATTGATATGAGAAATAAACAAAACGTAAATATATACATTTCATGTTTAGTTGAAGTATTTTTTTTTATGAAGTCTATAAACATGCATTCTTTGTTCAACTAATGTTACTTGAATATCGAAAGGTGATGTTCACATCATCGTGAAAGGGAAGTTATACTCGCCATTGCATCATCATCATCATGATCATCATCATCATCATCATCATCATCATCATCATCATCATCATCATCATCATCATCATCAACATGATCATCATTATCATCATCATCATCATCATCACCATCCACATCATATTCAGCGTCATCATCATCAGCAGCATCACCACCACATCATCATTATCGTCATCATCATCATCATCATCATCACATCCTCCTCCTCGCTCTCA